>JARGSG010000236.1:0-227765 GCA_030374805.1 Gracilaria gracilis | reverse complement strand
AGTCTTTTCCTGATCCCTAACCTTTAAGGTATTGGCGATCTTCTGTTCCATTTTGGTATTTGTCGATAACGGGGCGCATATGCAGGTTATGGCGCATCCGTTCCTCCCCCTTCCTTAGAGGTGGCGACCTCGCCCAACACATTAGGTGAGACCGTGAAAACCCCTTGTGGTGCCGGCAGTGCGATTCCAATAGTGGTATTCTTGGGTAACTTAACAATGTGATTGCTAAAGTTACTCAAGTACACCTTGAAGGCTTGGTTAGGGATGTTGTCGATAATCCCGTTTGCCATCAAGGCGAGATGTCTTTCTGCCAACCTAGGATGGTTCTGTAGCATTACCAATCCTGGAACTGCGCATGAGACGTTCACTACCATTTGGGTCATAGCCGGAATTGAAACCAATTTGGTGAGCCGTATCTTGTTTGACACCGTTTCGGTGGGTATATTGAACCTCGGCTTCTTACGCCAACCATTTTTGGTCTGCGTATTACCCAGTATAGCAATACGACCACCTTGACGGAGAGCGACCGTTCGGAACCCTGGCAAAATTGCCTTGACATGTTTGTCAATAAATTTGGTCCCGAGGATACAGTCTGTCGCCAGACGATCCACCACAAAGAAATTGAGCTTCACCTTCAAGGTTCCAAGTTGTACCACAGTGGTTAACATTCCTCTAAGGTGCAGTGGGCGCTCATTAGCGTCCACCAGCGGGTTGATAGTCGGGGCAGGCCGAATGTTCCGCAAGACCGCATCGGGTATGACGCGAGCGTTTAGCACATTCGGACCGGCGCCGGTATCGAGTACACACGCAACGGGGACCTGTAGGTAGTTGAGAAAGCTTACTGAAGCATTAACTTTATAGTTATTGTACTTCATTAGACACACCACATTGGGTACATCTGATTCTTCTTTTTCCACCATTAAGGTTTCCCGTTCCGGTATCGACGGGCCTTCCAATTCACGGTTAGGGGTGGCCCCTACGCTAACCGTTCGGTGTTTTCCTGCTCCTCCTGAGCGGGACTGTCCTTCTCCAAGATTGGTGTTTCCTCGACGAGATGAACCTGAGATGGTGATGGTTGAGCTTGTACCCTCTTTCCAGATCCATATAGGTTACGGTGGTTTTGCTGCCTGGCACTGATCAGATGTTCGCGCACCCCTGGGGGTATTTTGTCACATCTGTTCGCCAGATGGTCTGGCGACAAACAGAGCCAGCAAACCAATCCACCTGTCTGGGGATCACGCATTGCCATAGAGGTAGGTCGGGTAACCGGATTGGTTGGTGCTGTAGCATATGAAGATGCTTGCGAACCACCCGTTGAGGTTTGTTGAGTGCTCGCCGCACTTGGTGGCGACCTTACCGAAGCTGGTGGTACTGTCGACGACCAATTACCAATGGAGGTGGCTCGTGACTGAGCCTGCGGCGCAGTCACGAGATGAACTGCCATTCCTGTTGGTACGCGAATGAGCGAATCTCCCTCTGAGGTAGTGCTTTCTTCTAGCTCCAATACTGACCGTTTCGGTTTATCCTTTGAGGTATGGGACGCCGACGGCTTCTTTCCGTGACGGAGAGTGTCGCCTAGTCCCTGGGCATAACGGGCAAGCCCATTATAGTCCACCTTACGGTTGTTCGCCAGGTAATTGCGTACCTGCGAACGGATCGCTTTGTCAACATTGTCGGCAAAGAGCGACTTCAACCTACTAGTGGTAAAGACATTACCGCATCGGGTGGCCAGATTCCAAAGGCCCAACGAGAATTCCATTTCGGTTTTGGCTAGAGCGTTGGCGATATGCCTGCACCTCAGCGTAACCTTCCTGGATAACCTCATCGGTAGCGTAAGTTTCCAACATGAAATTAACCACTTCTGGGTACGTCTCTAACATCTCTGTCCCCTCTTCATCAACCGCCAGGGTATTTCCACGGAGCCTGCCTTGCAGCAAGTGGTAAGCTTGACCTTTAAGGTAAAACTGGAATAACCACATGGCAGCACCTTCGGAAAAACCATTTTGGTCACATGCAATCTTGGAACTTCTGTAGAAACTCAATTACCGCAATGGGATCATCACCTGTGAAGGTAGTATCACCCATCTGGAAGCTGAGCTTCTTATGGTGCTTGGTGATCTTCTGCGCAACCTCTTGGGTGTAAGCAGAGGATCGGTTTCTCAACCGATGATGACCTATAATCAACCGCTTTGGTGAACATATCGTTCAGCGGCTGACGCACCTCTAGGGTTGTATCGGTGTCCGAATCCGAGTCGGACGACTCGTACCGTTTCTTCTTACCTTTACGGTTTCTCTTTGACGACTTCTTCGCCAACCTGTTCGGTTTCTTCCTGCATCTACCTTTACGGTCATCATCCGACGATGAACCAGTATCGGTATCGGAGCTCGAGGAATCGGGGTCAGAGTCGTAGCCGCGATTCTTCCCCTTTTTCCTCCTCCTTTCTTTACCCTTGCGGTTTCTTCTTCGTCGCCCCTCTTCTGGGTCAGACGAATCGTCCTCAGGTCCACCAGTCTTGGTGTCCTTTCGAACGTTACCTCCAATGGGTGGCAAGTACACGTCTCGAGGGCCCATCTCTATATGGCCCTCTTGACCTTGCCTTAAACCTTGTAGGTACGCACTATCGGCCGGAATTGGCTTGATTGGTGCGGAAGAACCGGCAGGGATCCCTTGTGGTATGCGAGTAACCATCTTCACCCCAGGGGTTTTTGTTTCCGCCATTCCTTCGGAAACCCAAAGGTCTTGAACCACTCGGTAGATATGCTCCCGGGCACCCGTTAAGAGGTATGTTTCAACCAATTTAGGTATGCGTTGAGAGAGCTCGTGCACGGCTCGATCAACCACCAAGCGGGTAACGGCGTCCATGTCCATTGAGGTCATAGCTTCATTAACCGTAGCGGTAAAAAGAGCTTTCGCTCGATCTTCCAATTGGGGCCAAAGGTCCTCAACCGTTGTCGGAAAATCCTTGTTAGGTTCAGGAGCCAACGGTGGCTGAGTGCCCGTATCCTTTGAGGTTCCGGCCCGAGGATGCCGAAGCAACTCCTCGGGATTATCCAGAATGGGTTTAGCGGCCGAAGCCGCAGCAGAACCCTTGTGGCTAGGTGGCGCGCTAGAGCCACGAGTAATCCTTTTAGGTCTTTCCATAGTGACCAATAGTGGTATCCAATTGCTTCGCGAGTATTCCTACGAAACCAAATAGGTGTGTGAACTTCCAGAATCCTTTCGAATGTCTTCTGTTCACCAGTAAAGGTACGACAAAAACCAAGAAACTTCTAAGTCGGGAGACCAAAATGTCGTACAAATACCGATAAGGTGTGGGGTCCGCCTGGTAGAGGGAGCGCGCGAGGGCTCAACCTAAAGGGGAAAAACACACAACCAATATGGTAGTAGGGCACCTGAAACCCGCAGGGGCAAACGGCGGGGCAACTAGTCTAGACCGTGTAGGTGTACGGTAGTAGACGTCGACGCGCGGTAAAACCTGAATAGTAATAGAGTAGCAAGTGACCAAGATGGTATAGTTACTGCCCTAGTGGTGCCTGACTTTACAATACCCGAGGGGGAAGGCGAGGTGCACCACAATATATACAAGGTGCACCGACGCCGATCTCCCCTGCGGGCATGACGTCATCGGCTGTGCCCATGACCTACTGTCATTGGCCAGCAATGCTAAACTATCCTAGACTATAAATTAGAAATTAGAAATTATAAAATACAGAATACCAATTGGGTACAGTGCAGCCAGCAAGGCGCACCAGTAGGCCCACGTGGCACCAACCCATTGAGGTCTCATTGTACTACACTGTATTGGGTTTGCTTTATTCTCTCTCCCTTTTCCCCACTCTGGTGGTTTGCTTTCTCCCCTTTTTGGGTTTGCCTTTTTGCCCTGTTCTCAGTGGCCCGTTTCCGACACCTTGTCGTTGCCTTGCTACGCTCTTTCGTGGACTCCTCTCGTGATCGTGTGAACTCGTGAATTTCTACCGACTACTAATCAGCCTAACGCTCTGACGCTTGTCGTGACGGTTTGACCTCGGATTTACACCCGGCTTAGCTGTGTCATTCCCGGAGTGCTCCGTTCACTGTGCTGCCCTGTCGAGGGAAAGATTCCGAACGTATTCGTGAGCCTGCGCTTTTCCCGCCAAAGGCATTGCTTCAAAACTGAACTGATATAGAAAGCGGAGTGATATGAAAATGTGGCTGAATTCTCGTATGGGTTTGGATAGGTTGGTCAGTACATGGCCAAAAATGGGCGTCAGTGTGAGGTTCACTTTCATTCCTGCTATTATGAAGTCAATGGTTGTTTTTTATTCCGTTATATTTGAGCAGCGGGCGGTAACCATCTTCCGTCGTACCTTCATGTGAGCTGCAAGGTATTTATCTACCTTATTCTGCTCGAGTTGAATGCTCTCTGCTTTTGTCTTAAGAAATTGGGGTTCGTTCTTGGTTGATGGATTGATGTGCGTGATAATCTTCTTTGTAGGTTCTTGAGAAGTTCGGGTTTCCTGTGGGACCAAAAAAGTCTAAGTATGGTGTATGGAGCGCTACTTCAAATGGTTGATAGGGGTCTGTTGCGCTTATGGTTGAAACATCTGAGTTTTGGTTCTTTTTTTGGAAGATGTGGGTCTGCCGTGAGGTGTATGGTGGCGTCTATTGTGGATACGTAGGTTTGGAGATCCAGATATCAAGACGCGGAGTTGCTGGTTTTTAGGTTAAGTATATTTTGAGTTTTATTTGGGTCCATCGTGAGATTAGGAGGTTTGTGCGCGAATGTTGGCAGTATAGTGATTGTGTGTTGTGTGGGGGCAAATGAATGGTGTTTGTTGTCAGCTGTTGTGATGGCGGTTTTTATAGATTTTGTATGAATGTATCGCGGCAGAGCTGGAGTTTTTTATGCCGGGCGAAGCGGGTGTTGGGTGTTGCCGTAGTGGATGGTTCGGAGATGGTGGGTTTTGTTAAGTAAAGTTTCTTCACGTATGGCTCATAACCTGTGAGTGGAATGCACTGACTTCCTTTACTCTTTTGCTCGTCGTCGTCGCTGAGCTTATATACAGCGCTCTCGCACTGTAATGCTGTTTGACAAGGAGGACACAGAGCAAACATTTTTAAAAAAATAGGGCATGGGACGAGAGCCATATCAACGTTGAATTGCGCGCACATAGCTCAAAAGCGCACAATTTTCTATTGTACTTTAGCGCTGCTATTTCGTTGTATAAAACTTCTATAAGGGAGTAAAGTGATCCCGCCGGGCTGTTGCGAGGCGTGGGCTAATGGCAATGTGCGCTAGGGAAGTTCTATGGACTTGGCGCAATTGGAGTAGTACAGAGGTTTGACAAAGACGTGAGCATATCATGAGAGGTTCTCCGACTTTTTTGTTACATATAAGTGGAGGTTCTGGGGGGGAGGTTCTTAACAGCTCTCACTGTGCGTCGATTTTCCTCCTCCCAATTCAACAGCATTGTTCTCTTTTTGTGGGTATCGATTACGTGCAGGGCGAAGAACTTCGCTCAATTCTTCTTCTAGGAAGCGAAGGGGGTCCGGGCTGGTCAAGACTTCCAACGCAAAGAAACTTAACTCTGACTCCGTTGAAATCGCTGTTCCATATAATTAAATCATACAAAACATCAAAGATGCGAAATCCTCGCCGAACAGCTCTCATTCTAATCTTGATCGGGTACAACGCTGGTTCTTCGTATATTGGAGTTATAGTATAAACAATTGTAAGTCCATCGTCCAATGAGATTAACTTCTCGGCCACGAGACGTTCGTAGTAAGCCATAACTGGAGAATTTGCGTATGCATGGCAAGTGACGAAGTTCCTAGCATCTTTGTGCGAGCCGCCGAGGCGGGCTGCAATCAAATGGCAACGCTGCCTCCTTGGTCCATTTGCGAGTTGTTCCCATCCAGAAGGCTTGATCGATCCTCGAGGTGGCTTATCGTTTCTGAGCGCGTTATAACTTGCCTGGGTCATACAAGCGTGAACACCTAAGTTCTTTTGCTCATCATCGAATCCTCTGTACAAAAGAAAACCGCCATGCTGCGAAAAAGCTCGAACGTTTGCTTCATCTCTCAAATGCAGACCACTTGGCCTGACTGTAGTGTTGAACTCAAAGATTCCAATCTCATCCACATGAAAGCTGAACCCTGCTAGAGTTAGAGATAATAGTATGAGAATGATAGGAAGATGGCAAGCACAGAAACCCATTGCCACAGAGATAGAGAGAAAGAGCCTTGGGATGGAGTTTGAATGTCGGGCAAACCTTTGTATGTGTTTGTTCTTGACTCGTTCATTGTCCTTCTGCTTTTATAGGACAGCGGAATGCGGAAAAAGCCAAACCTTGAGAGGTTGGCCTCAAAGCTCGTAAACACAGGTTCTGGTTGTACAACAGAACCCCACGGTCCCTAATGCATTTTGTTACAACCTGTTTGAAAGAACGATGTTTGCAATGCCCAGAAGTATTCATAGAAACAATAAAATGCGGCATCGCATTTGCTTTGTATCAAAGTTCGAACATGGTCAAGTCTTTTCGTCAAACAAGTCTCCACAGCAGCAATCATTTCTTCCAACTACTCGCCAAAGGCTTTTACTTATCACTACCAGGTCCTCCGAGGTTCATCGGATTGTGAGGGATCTCTAAAAAAAGCATGTCTCATAGATTTGACGCAGCAGATAACCTCTCAGTATTAACTTTGACGAACTTGTTACTTTATACTTTGTTAGTACGGAAAGCCCATAAAAATATCTCAGTTCAGTTGATGTACATAGCTCACCAAGTGACGCCAACGATAAGGGAAACTTCTTTGCTACAAACGCAACTGTAGCGCAATTGCACAGTCTCACTTACACGAAGAGTTCTCCCTGCATGACCTCTCTCATATCCAGCTCTGAGGCTCTCACAATCGAGCGCAACATGATGTTGCAAGAGTAAGTTGGAGAAAAACTGTTTTGATGGTTATCGTCTATATATAGAATCATCTCTTGAAAGGCTGCTCATCGGCTGCATTTTGGGCGGTGTGAATGGGGAAAATCTTTTTGAAGTGAATCCGGCTGTCAACATCATCGTGCATACATTCTGTGCAGGTTGGGATCAACCCTCCAAGACCACCAAGGATATAGAGTCATCCTTGTGCCTTGCCCAAGAATCAGGCGTATTGTCTTCCATTTGTTTTCTTACTCTGTTCGATCTATCCAAAAGTGAGTTATGGGAATATCATTTTATGACTGGCTGCGCGGAGGAACATCAGAATCCATCTTCATTGGGAAACCAGAATCAGGAAGCAAGTAAGCACAAGAACGCTGGAAACCGCAACCCATCGCCATGCCAAACACATTCAGGCCATCATTCGACCTTTCACTCCATTTTCCGCAACTGCAGAAGAAAACGGCTGTCTTCATGCACCCCCGACACACCACCAATGCGCTCCCCGCGCACGTATCCAAGATGGGCGGCCACTTTTATTGGCCCGCTGCAGAGCGCTGGCCCACTTGCCCTCTAGACAGGCGCCCGATGGTGCCGGTGATACAGCTGAGGAAGGACGACGTACCAGAACTTGGGTTTCCGGAAGCAAAGAACCTGTTTCAGCTTTTGTGGTGTCCGGACCAGTACCACGAGGACACGAACTATGGGCCGTATCCCCGTTGCGTTTGGCGACATGTTCAACATGAGGACGGCACAGAGCTTTTGCAACCCGACCAAGTGCCTCGACCTACTCCACTCACAGATAGGTTTGCGATCCCAAGACCGTGTGCAGTGCACCCCGAACGCATGGAGGAGTATCCTGCTTATCAGGAGCTGGAGCAGATATCGGATACTCTTGCGGAACAGATAGACAGCTGGGTTGCTGAGAATGCGGAGCAGGACTTGGTGGCACTCGGGGAGCTTGGTTTGGAAGGCGATGATAAGATTTATGAAGAATGCTGGGGTGCTTGCCCAAACACCAAGGTAGGAGGATGGGTGTACTGGACGCACGACGTTAGTTTGTGTACATGTACTGAATGTGGGAGCAAAATGGAACACCTCCTTTCTATATCGTCTTTGGAATATGGCGGTGGGCTGGTGTCGAGATGGTACCCGATAGACGAACCGCGAGAGCAAGCGCGTCAGGGAACAGAAATGTGGCTGGGTGACTCTGAAAGGTTTGTGCTGTTTGTTTGCAGAGCATGCTCTCACTTTCCCATCAGGGGAAAGCTGGGGTAGATTGTGAATTATCAACTGTCAACATCTGGTTCATCTGGTTGAGTTTGGTAGCGACGCGAGCACAAGTGTTGGTGGTGAAATGGCAGCAAGTGGTTTGAGGCCAGCACGGTGTGAGGAATGCAGGAGAGGATGCGATACTGCTTGTGTTTACAAATGGGAGGTTTTTGTGTTTTGCAAGGGGTGTACCGTTGGTACAACGGTACCAAGGGTAGAAAGCAGATAGAATTACAAAGACGGCGGGTGCGTAGAGAAGTTGAAGGCTTCAAAGTCCTGTTTATAGGTGCGAACAATGAGTTGACAGAGTTGAAGATTGTGGCGAATGATATGATACAGGCTCGCCTTTTGCGCAGGGTCGGTAGCATGACGTTTGTGCAGCATGTGTTGCGGGACGCGGCGATGGGTATGTTGATACATCCAGTTGAGAAGGTGCTGCGTGTCTTGCTGCAGGTTGTCAAAGCTGCCAATAAAGTCGAACGGGATGATATCCGGGTGCAACAATTCGATCTGCGGGCGCCAGTGCAGGTCTCTGCGACTGTGATTATCTTCAAACGCTGGCGACGGCGGCTGCGCGAGCACGGCGGCGACAGTAGTGACAAAGCGCTCAAACGAAGGCTTTGTACGGTTGGCAGCCGCACGCAACGAGCGGTCATCGCCAAACAGGCTATACATCTGCGCCTGATACTCGTGCGAAGCGACAGACGGGCGCAGCACCTTATCGACGTACGCGGAGACGAGGCGATGGAAGGGGTTTCTCACAAAGCCGAACTTGAGGTAAGCGTCGCTAGAGAGCACGTTGTGGATACGACGGTCGGACCAACGCAGCAGCGCGTGGCGCCTCCACGCCGGGTGCGCCATATCGTGCAGCGCGACGTCGAGCGCGTGGCGCGACGCGTTGAGCACGTGCGCGTTGCGCTCCAGATACGCAATGGTCCACATGGTGGCCGTGGACGCCGCCTTGAACACCGGCACGTACACGACGCGCAGCGCGTGCGACACCACGATGGACGAGTACGCCGGCCCGAACGAGCGCAGCCGTCGCACGTCCGGCTGCTGCGCGCGCGGCGCCACGGAGCACAGCCGACACGCGCGCCGGATGGACGCCAGCAGCCGCGGCGGCGGCGGCGGCGGCGGCGGCGGCGGCGGCGGCGGCAGCGGGGGCGGCGCGGCGTCGACGACGGCCAGCTCGGGCAGACGCGCGCGCGACAGCGACAGCGACAGCGGCAGCGACAGCGACAGCGGCAGCGACAGCGGCAGTAGCACGTAGCACAGCAGCGCGGGCGGCAGCAGCAGCAGCAACGCGCGCAGCGCGGGCGGCAGCGGGCGGCGCGGCGCCATTGGCGACGATCGGCGGCGGCGATGGCGACCGCTTGGCGCACGCGCGCGCGCTTCATGGCGACGGCGGCGGCGCGCTTTAAAGAGCGACGCGCGCGCGTGAAGAGCGAAGCGTCCGACACGCGCGGGCGGGAAGACGGCGGCGCGCTCTGCGCTGTGCGCCGCCGTGTTCCCGCCGTGTTCCCGCCGTGTTCCCGGCCGTCGTGTTCCCGGCCTTGGTGTTCCCGGCCACCGATCACCGATGAGCGATATGGGCGCGAGCCGCGAGCTGTAGCGAGGCTGGGCGCGCACCAATAGCGTTGCAGCACGTGCACACGCGTATGGAACACTGTAAGCCGTCTGTCAGCGCGGTGGGTGAGCGCCGAGTGAACTGGCGCGCCGACTTGGAGTCCAGAGTCTCAACACACAGACAGAGCGGCAGGCGGCGACTTGGGAGAGTTTTGTTCGCGAGCTGCACGGGGGCGCAGCGCCTTTTGTTACCACAGTGGCACGCCGTCGACGCGCGCCGCCACCGCACGCCCCGCGCTCGGAGATGGAGGCGTTCGCGCTCGCGCCGCGCGTGGCGCACTTTGCGCCGCTGCACCAGCAGCGCCTGCACACGCAGCAGCAGCAGCAGCAGCGGCTCGCCGCGCGATGCGCGCGCCGCCGCGCGACGCATACGCGCCGCGCCGTCGCGCCGATGCGCTGCGCGGCGTCGCGCCGCGCAGACGAACCGCCGCCGCCGCCGCCGCCGCAACCGCAGCCGCAGCAGTGGACGGACTCGCGCCTGTCCGCGCCGGGCGGCGGCGGCGACGCCGACGACGACGCCGCGCTGTCAAGCGGCACGGGCTTCTCGCTACGCGAGCTGCACACGCAGCGCTTCTCGCAGCTTTCGTCGCGACGCGACGCGCTCTCGCGGCGCGGCGCGTACGCCATCCGCGCGCACGACGGCGACGTGGTGTACATGGGCTACAGCAAGAACGTGGCGGCCAAGCTATTGTTTCACCACACGCGCGTGCCGCAGCACTGCGTGAGCTTCCAGGTGTACGCGCCGCCGCTGCCGCCGCATCTGCTCACGCCCGACGTGCTGGAGGGCGTGCTGGAGTACTGGGTGCGAGAGACGGGTGGCGTGCCCGTTGGCAACGCCGTGGACCGCGCGCTTTGGGAACCTGCCGTCGAACCGCCGCCGCCGGCGCAGCGAAAGGTACTGTTGGCTTCTATCCTGCTGCTGTTTGTGGCCTCGTCGCTACTCAAGCAGTTTCTTTACTATGCAACGCGCTACTAATGCTAATACTATTGTTGTCGTCGCGTGTTGGCAGCCCGCAGAAGAACAAGTGCCGCTGCGAGAGCGCAGCTCGCCGCCGCGCAGCGCGCGCGCACGCGCATCCGCGCAGCCGTCGTCGTCGTCGTCGTCGCCGCCGTCATCGTCGTCCACGTTTTCGGACGCGTTCCGCGCCACGGCGGCGCCGGGCGTGGACTGGAGCGCGTCGGAGCACGACTACGTGCACGTGCATGTGGACCCGTTCGACGCCTTCTCGGCGTCCGGCAAGCGCGCGGCGGGCAGTCGCAGCAGCAGCGCGTGGCAGCACGACGAGCACGACGAAGGCGGCGGCGCAAACGCGCGCGCAGACTGGGTGCCCATCCTGGCGCTCATGGGCGTGGCCGGCCTCATCTGGCTCATCGGCGTGCTGGGCAACGCGCTGCCGGCCGCCACGCCCTCCATGGGCATGTAGCCACAGTAAAAGCCATCTACCGCTAAAAGTGCAGCGAGCCGTCGCCGCCGCCGTCGTCGTCGTCGTCGTTGTCGGCGGCGGCGTGCGGCGCCGCCGTGGCGCGCTCCAGCGTGTAGCGACTGCGCGTGCGCTTGAATACCCACGCGTCGCCCACGCCGCCGTACGCGCTTGCGCGCCCCTCGCGGTACGCCTTGCGTAGCGTGAGCACGCCCAGCCACTCGCGCCCCACGCCGGCCGCTTCGCCGCCACGCCCCCCAAAGCTGTCCAGACGCAGCCGCGCGTCGCTTACCACCGTCTGTATGCGCGCCGGCACGTCGCGCGCCACCACCGCTACCGCCACCGCGCCGTGCAGCCGCGCTAGCGCGCGCAGCCGCGCCAGCATGCGCGCCAGCGCCGCTGACGACGCGCCGCCGCCGCCGTCGCCCGTCGCGTGCGCGTGCGATACCCCCGTCAGCACGATGGTCGGCACGCCGCTGCTGCTGCTGCTGCTGCTGCTGCGGGCGCGCTGGAGGAAGAGGTGCGCCTCGTGGAGTACGTGCTGCGGACTGCGGAGGCGCGACTGCGTGTGTACCAACGCCGAGCGCGGCAGCGCGCCGCGGTGGCGTAGGTCAAAGTCGTTTACGAATGCGGCGCGCTGCACGCGCTCGCGCGCCACGCCGCCACCGCCGCCGCCGTTGCCCGCCGCGTAACGCCAAGCGATACGCAAGTGGTCTCCGCCGCCACCACGGCCGCCACCACCACCACCAGCAGCAGCAGCGGGGGCGGCGGCCAGCGCCGGCAGAGCGGCCAGCACGCGCGGCGCCGACGCGTCCATGGAGAGCACGCACAGCGGGTGGGCGCACACCACGGCCTGCGCCGCCACGTACGCCGCAAACGGCAGCCAGAAGGCGGACGGATCGTCGCGTGCCACCACCGTGAGCGCGCCCAGCGCTAGCCCGCCGCCCAGCGCCGCGTCCACGCCGCGCAGCCCCGCCGACACCACGCCGCGCCCGCCGTGCGCCGCCGCGCAGCGCACTCCGCGCGCCGTCGCGCTCCACGCCGCGCCCGACGTAGATGGCGCCGTCCGCCGCCGGCTGAAGCTCATCGCTGCTGCTGACGATCACTCTCTCCCCGCGCGCGCTCATGGGTGTGTGCCACACAGTGTGGCACACACTGTGTCGGCTAGGCGGCGCGCGCCAGCAACGGCGCGTGCGCCGCAACGTGGCGGGATGCCACGTGCCGCTCCTGTCGGGGGCCGCGCCTCGCCGCACGCGAAGTACCGTTCACCCTAAACTTTGGAGATACTCGCCGTCACATCGCCGCGCCATCGCCGCCAGCCGCCAGCTGCCAGCCGCCCGCCGCCACCGTCACCGTCACCGCCGCGCCGTCATGCCGCGCGCGTCGCTGTCCAGCCGCTCGCGGCAGCCGCCGCGCGCGCAGAAGAAGCGTCCCGCGCCGCCGCCGCCGCCACCGCCGCCGCTGCCGTCGCACTTGTACGCGGCGCCCAACTACGTCGGGCGCTACACTTCGCCGCACGCGCACGCCAACATGCCGCCCGCGTCGTACTTTACGCCCAACAAGAGCTCGCCCATCCTGCGCCACTTTGCGCGCTCCGTGCCTACCCCCGCGCTGCTGTGCTCCGTCGCGCTCGCCTTCTTTGTGTTTGGCGTGCTCTTCTCACGTAATGTCGCCGCTATGTTTGACGCTTCTTCGCCGCAGCACTTTGGACTGCCTACACGACGCCTTGCTACTGCGCGCGCCGTGCTTAATCTCACCCATGTGCACCCCGATCATAACCTCGTTGAGCCTCACGCCGATAGCCAACCTCTGCAACAACAACAACAACAACAACAACAACAACAACAACAACAACAACAACAACAACAACAACCGCCGCACCACGAGCCACCGCCCGTCGCTGCCGCTGCCGCAGCCGACCACCACCACAACCCGCCCGCGGACTGCTGCGTCGGCATGTGGAGATCGTGGCCCGTGTCCCAACAGTATGACTTTTCGCACCTGTACCAAGTAGCCCAACACCTTAATTTCTCCCGTAACACCCTTCTCAACTACTTTCACATGCACAAGACCGGCGGCGTCACCACCAAGGTCGAGGTCATGGTGCTCATCCGCCGCTACGAGAACAGAGTGCAGCTCACCAATCGCGGCCGCCCGCTCACCGTCATCGAAACCTGCTACCAGCAAAACTATACCAACCCGGACGAGGGTAACCGCCTGGAAAACACCTGGCACTGCGACTTTGGCCAGGTGGAGGGCTTCACCCCGCAAAAACTCGCTTCCATCGACATGGTCATGGGCCACCAGTACTGGGAGGAGGGCTGCGAGATGTACTTTGGCCCCATTCGTGACGTCAAACACTTTTCCATCTTCCGCCATCCGCTCGCCAGAAAGCTTAGCTTCTTCTACCACTTCTTCGTGCGCAACCTGCAGCGCGACGAGAACGACGTCGGCAAGGATGAGGTCATCTCCTTCCTGTTGGGCGATTCCATGCCGGAGAACGACGCGCTTACGCGCGATGCGGGCCCCAACTATTACGCGTCGCGAATGATCTCCGACGGCGTCACCGGCTTTGTCAACCACCGCTACGTCATCGCCAAGCACCAGCAGGAGCAGGCCATCGCCACCGTGCTGCACAAGCTGCAGCACAAGTACGCCTTCGTCGGCTTGCAGCTGCAGCCCGAGGCGTCACAGTGCATGCTGCAGAAGATGATCCAGGTGTTTGCGCACGTGCATGGGCTGGATAAGATGTACGGCACGCCCAAGCTCGCGGAGAGTAAGAAACGACTCAATGTGGGCGGCTACCCGTGGACGCCCAAGAAGGTGTGGGCGGCCATGACGCCGGAGCAACGCCAGCGGTACCGCGACGTGGAGAAGGTGGACCTTGCCATTTACGAGCACGTTGTGCAGCGCTTCAAGGAAGACCTCAAGGTGTTTGCTTGTGAACATCGAGTGCATGCCGATCAATGGGCCGAGGACCAGTTTGACCAGGTATAGCGCGACGTGCTTGCGCCCACACAGAGTGGCGTGCGCGCCCGCCTTTGGGCCAGCTTTAAGCCAACGTAACTGCCGCCTCTGTTTTCTGTCGCCGGCGGCGAACGTTACCCTTTTGCCTAAGCCACTCGTTGTGATGGCTTTCTCATCCAATTTTTGTTGTTGTTGTTGTTGTTGTTTCCGTGTGCCGTGATGTATCTCGTGTGGCAAGAGTGGCTTCGTCCACACGGCGACGACCACCTTCTCTCTTAGCTAGAATTCGTTCTTATCATTTTTTTGTTTCTCGGACAGGTCGTCGTCTATCTTTCATTGTACTGTAGCTTGATAGCACGATAAAGAACGGGAGTAAGAGGGCTACCGTTTTTGTACAAAACGTTTTTTTGTTTGTTTGTTCTTGGCAGCTTCTAAAGGGGGCTGCAGCCTACACTGTTCACACCGTTCTCTCTCTCTCTCTCTCTCTCTCTCTCTCTCTCTCACTCTCTCCCCCTCTCTCTTATAGGTACACCTAGCTTAATTAGAACCAAGTGTAGAGCGTTTCTGGAGAAAGAAACTCTCTCTCAGCAAGAAGGGCCAACATCCGCACCGTTCTGCAGGTCAACTTGTCTAGCTAGCTAGCCAGCACCAACTTTTGTCCAAGACTTTTTCAAACAAAAGGGTAACTCTTTTTATCCTTCTTCCACCTCTCTTAAACCATATGCGCTACACTACTGTCATTTGGGCTCAAAGAAAAACTCCACTTTGAAATCTGTTTGCTCAAATGCTGCCTAGTACTACCCTTGTAGTACATGTACGTGTAGTAGCACAATGCTACCTCCAAAAGCTGGATGCACGTATGATGTTCCTATTCCTTCTCCTCCTCCAGTGCCGCGTAGTCCAAGTTCAACGGCTCATAAAACGACTCAAACATGGTTATTTTCTCATGCTTGTCGAACGAAAGTATCTCAACGGGAGTCGCTTCTTTCTTCATGCCGTCCGCCAGCGTATACGTGGCCTCCAGCAGTTGTGCAGTCTGCTTGTAATCCATATTCACAAAACTTCTTTGCTCAAGATGCGTGTACTCGACGTTGTACTCCTTCATTTTGTTGTATAGATCTTCAACAGAGATGGAAGGAGAGAATGATACAGGACAATACACTTTTGCATCGTCGTCGAACAGCCGCTCGAATTTGTTCAAGCTCTTCTTCTCCAACTTTTTGTAGTACTTTTCGGTGGCTTCAACCAACTTTTTGCATTTTCTGTCGTCACAACGCTCATCGAAGATTCTCGTCACGAAAATGCGACCCCACTCGTCGATGGAATAGATCACAATACGACTCTTCACACTGATTCCCGCCAGCGATGTAATCACGATATCCTCCACAGCAACGACTCGAAGATCCGGTGTTGCGAACAGTTCAATGGGTTGTTTGATGTCTGCAACTGCTGCTGGATCAACATCCTTTCCAAGAGTATCTTCGATATAGCCATCCACGTTGAACCCGCCCGCAAACAGACCATCCAACAGTTCAGGTCTTTCTTCTGCTGGGGCTCGAAGAGCATCATAAAGCTTTGTAATCGTTCTTTCAGCCCGCTTCATGTTAATCCCCTTGGTGCAATTGAAGTATACCTGGTAGTATTCAATCCGAGGTCCATAAAATTCGTTTTTCATACCTTGTCTAGCCTCCTCATTAGTACCGATCTTTACCGTAGCCTTAATGTGATAGCGCATGCGTGATTGTAAGTCAGGGTCCAGTCCCTCAGCATCCAGACTCATTGTCACATAGTAGTCATCGAACGTAACCCCCCCAAACGAAGTGACGGAAAGAGTTTGTTGGACGGTAGTGAAGTTAGAATCGTTCTTCGAAAGCATCCGTACGTCAACGTAGCTCCCACCTGCCCAGGTACGACGCTGGGCAACGGGTCCCAGTCCTTCTTGAACATCCAAGGGTCTCGGTACATTTGCGGCTTCTTCGTCAGACATAACCTGCCCATCCTCATCAAGCGGAACCATAGTCGTCTCCGGATGTCCCATTCCCCACGACGCATCTTCCCAATCAGTGATCACATCCCATACTGTCTGTCTAGTACAATTCATAACCCAGTAGAAAACCATTTCAATGGGTTGCCTTTCATCGCTTGCAGAGCAGCGATCTTCTTCCGGAATGTATTCAACCCAAGGCCCGTACAAATCTGCCGGCTTCAGTCTGAGTTCATTATAGTATTGATGAGAAAATATGCTGGTTACGTATTCCTGGGCAAGATGCGTTTCAAGGGCTTGAAAGTCTTTGTACGCCTCAATGAAACCAATAACGCCAGGTTCACCCGGATTTGTGTACATGTTGTAAAGAAGGTTTCCAGGTTCGGCACGGGAGTTTCCAATGAGAGAGTTGAAGTCTTGGGCAAAGGCATTGGCATCTTCTGGACGGCACGTGAACACTGAAAACCCAGTGACTTGCGATCCTGGTGCTTTGCATTGATCTTCTGCCGAGTCCTGTGCGTAGACAAATGAGCAACACAAGGCAAACAGGATGATAGGTAATGATGTGCTACTCATGTTGGGAGAATGAACTTTAGAGATCAACACTTTGTGTGATTTGATCAGGGGTTGTGAAGAATCGACGACATGCAGGTCGCAATGGATGAAGGGCAAGGATAAATACGATTTGTACTCATGTCTGATACAAAACACTGCTTCACATATCAGAAGGTAATGGCTGACCCACCAGACCAATGATAGGAAAAGAAGATGGCGTGCGCGGGGATGGCAGTGAAGAGCTTCATGGATTATATCGCGAATAATCCGTTCTCCAAGTTTGACAGCTCCTCAACCAGTGTCTGAATGCAAGGCCACAGATCATGCTCTGTAAATATCTGTGACGTAACATGCCCTTGATTGAGAGAGCGAGAGAGAGATGCTCGTGAGAACATCGCGATCACATGATATCTTGACTATGGGCTCAGTCGTTCTGCACTTGAAAATCGGATATAGACGAGCTTTCTGTAGAAGCAGTTTTTTTGGCTGGTACCAAGTGGTGGATGAGAATTAACTAGTTGGTACGTGCTTTCATGATTTGGCCCTAGTAGCATTTTGCTGAAGCTGTGGAACTGTCCTTCAATCAGGTGCGTTTATATCGTTTATACTCATGTGGAGTATACTTTATGGGCAACTATTTCTTCAGGTGGTAGGTATACAAAGATCCAGTTCAATGCGAGAAGCTTTCTTCAGTATTCATTTTGATCCGTATATGTATCTCTCTCTACTCTCTAAAAGCCCACAAGTTTGCCTACAACTTGATGCGGAACGCTTCTGATGGAAGAAGTGTTCCCTCGCTAGAAAAGCCAACATCTGTTCAAGCCATCGCTTAGCAACATCAGCAACCTCTAAACCTCTGCGCCCAAGAGGTAAAGGCAAGCATAATCGCCTAGATATAATAATCTGTTGATAACGTGTTTTGTACATATTACACGATCAAACATTGTAGCGAGAACAATGAAAGTTATGCGTTGCATCATACAACGCATAACTTCCATGCCCGTATTTTCCGTTGTTAGACGACCCTCCTGTCGTTTCGAGAACTACATCAAATCCCAAGAATTGGAAATCGGCACCGTATAAGGCTTAGTAGTACGTGTAGCTGAAGAATCGAGGATCTCCCCAATTCTGGTCTGGCTTTATAGTTATCATGCAGCTACTCTCTTTGCATCCACAACCTTGGACTCATCATCATTTTCATGATAATGGGTGTTAATGTGTGATGTTTTCTAGCTTACACGTCGCTAGTCGTGCTTTCTAAGTCCATCAGAGTTTCAGATCAGATGTCAATTTATGTCAGTGTGGGCCCTGAGCCACTGACTACTCAGAACCCCATTGATCTGTCACCGGAACAAGTGTGTGGATGCATTGTTCAGTCTGGTTCTCTGAAACATGTCAAGAAATACACCTGTTGTGCTCCCCCGTAGGTATAAAAGGGTTGGTTCATGCTTGTGACTGTGAAGTTCCTGTTGAATCGCATGGTCACAATTGTGTTTTCTACTACTCAATGGACTACTTTTGCATGCAGGTCATGCTAAAATTACGAAGGTACACTATGTGCTTGCCCGGGTTCTATGAAGGTACTAAACTATAGGTTGGTTACTTATTCTTGAACAAAATAAAGAACGTTATTTCAACAAAGTATGCAAAACGAATGTCGACTGGGTCGATGCCGTGTTTATTCGAGTCCCCCAGTTCCTACACGGGCGTATAAGTACGCCTTCCAGTCGTGGTCTTTGTGCCCTTTGGCATAGAGTTACAATTTCTGTGATCACTTGCACTCTTCTGTGTACGGAGTTATAATTTCCGTGATCACTTGCACTCTTCTTTGTTAGTCACAGCCAGCCCTGTGCCCCTTTTTGAACCATTTGTACTCTTCTGTGTCAGTCACAGATCACTCTACGCCCTTTTTCATAGTGCCCTGTTGCACCATTGCGCACTCAAACATTTGATAACTACAACAGTGTAGATGTGGTAGCAAGTTCTTCTGAACAAGGTATTCCTGCAAGACGGCAGTAATAGTTTCATCGGCGTCAATAAAATCACGATTCGGCTGCCATTCGGCGTCATGAGTGCGTCAGTTATCTATGAACGTGAGCCATTGATATTCACGTCCGCGTCTACGATGCGAAAGAATTCGGGAAACATTAAATAAAGGAGTGGACAAAGTGCGGTCAACAGAAACAGTGGCAGACCGGCTCTTCTGTGCCAGCTACGGAGACTGTGAACGATTCGGCTTAGTAAAAGAAACATGAACGACACGATTAGTCCAAATATGTCTCAGAAAGTCTAGACGAACCGCATTCTTTCCCACGAGTTTTAAAATAGAAAACGGACCAAACCGTCTAGCGAAAAGCTTAGAAGACGCCTGAACCTTGCTGTACAAATCTTTGAAGAGCTTCCGCGATACCCATACTTTATCTCCGACCTTATAATCGGGCACTTTATAGTACACGCTTGCTTCTGCCGTGTAGCGTGCCTTAACCAATCGGTGCGCATACTGTGCATCGGACATTACCGATGAAAGTCGATCGCAAAAGTCGTTCAAGCCCTCTAACAGCGACGGAGCTTTAAACAAAATATCCATAGGGGCCCTAGGCTGCCAGCCGAGATCAATTTGAAACGAAGAGAGGCCCAAATCTTCTGACACAGCGGAGTTATAAGCAAACTCCGCGCTCGGTAGAAGCCTATCCCAATCATTTTGCTCAAAAGAGAAAAAGTACCAAATATAGTTCTCCACCATGCGGTTCATAACTTCAGAAGCCCCGTCAGTCTGTGGGTGGCGCGACGATGCCATACGGAGCTGTATACCACACAAAGACATTAATGATTGCCAAAACTGGGCAACAAAGCGGGAATCACGATCAGAAATGATAGAATCAGGTAGGCTATGATGCGGAAATATAGTCACGAAGAAAAGGCGAGCGATATCATCGGCTTTCTCAGCCTCCTTACAGGCCGCGAAAAGTACATGGCGCGATAGGCGATCCACCCAGGTTTATATTGCATCGTAGCCCTGCGCAGTGCCAGGCAGCTTGACAATAAACTCCGTAGCGACCATGCCCCATCGTCGCGTCGGGACCCGAAGTGCCTGCGAGTCGTTCAGCGTTTGCCCATGGAAATCTTTCTGCTGGTGGCAGGTACTGCAGCCCGAACAATAGCGCTCGACATCACGACTTTTATGCTTCCAATGGTAGTCGGCAAGTCTGGCGAGAGTTTTAGCGAACGCAAAATGCCCCCCGGCCGGGTTGTCGTGCACAAGTTCTAGGACTGCACGCCGGGCCTTGAAAGGGAGGCATAGCTTGTTACCATACAAGAGAGCCGCCATTCGTCCAGGCGGAAAGGAGGCAGGAGAGTTTCAATGCACTTACGTTGCTTCGCGTCCTCGGGCCATTCATTGTGCCATGCGGCAAATATTGGCCCGAACTGCTGATCGGCGGCATAGTCTCAGATGTCCTTCTGGAGAGCGGAAAACGATCTCGAAGTAGGCTCAACATGTGACAATTCCATACGCTGGGGAATGCGGGACAACGAATCACCAAGCACGTGAAGTCGACCCTTCTGAAGCGTAACAGAGCGGATGTTGAAGGACGCCAACGTGTCAAACCAGCGCACCTCCCGCCTGTTAAGGTTCTTCTTAGTCAAAAAGTTTTGTATCACTTGATTTTCAGTAAGTACATCAAAAGCAGAACCTTCTAGGTAGCAACAGAAACGCGTCAAAGCGAAAACAAAACCAAAAAGCTCACGTTCGCTAGCGGTGTAATTCTGTTCCGCCGGAGTCAGTCGGCGTGACATATAGGAAATCGCGCGCTCTTCGTTCGAATCATCTAGTTGAGTAAGAGTAGCGCCAACCGCTGTTTGTGATGCATCAATGTGAACACGAAACGGGCGTTCCCAGTCCGGGGGAACGAGTACAGGGGTCTGAACGAGGACCGACTTCAAATCCGTGAACCCTTTAGATGCAGCGCAGTCCCAAGTACGGATGCCAGAACCCCTTTTTGTCAAGCAAGTTAGAGGCGCTGTCCTGGTAGAGA
Organism: Gracilaria gracilis; assembly: GCA_030374805.1. Taxonomy (NCBI): domain Eukaryota; phylum Rhodophyta; class Florideophyceae; order Gracilariales; family Gracilariaceae; genus Gracilaria; species Gracilaria gracilis. The sequence continues at coordinate 206,994 of JARGSG010000236.1, read as the reverse complement.
AATGAGGGATGAATCGTCTGCAAAACTGCACCAGACCCAAAAAGCTGCGAAGTTCCGTTAGATTCTGCGGAGTAGGCCAATTCTGGATGACCTCGGTCTTCGCAGGGTGCACACGAAGGCCGTCTCGGCCGACAATGAGGCCAAGAAATTCAGTCTCTGGTTTCATAAACTCACACTTCTTCGGGGAAGCATATAGCTGATGCTCTCGGTGACGTTGCAGAACAGACCGAACATGTGTAAGATGCTCCTCGCGTGTCCGACAAGATATCATCAATATAAACCACAAGAAAGCGATCTATAAAGTCATGCAAGACCCGGTTCATGAGGCCCTGAAACGTAGCGGGAGAGTTTCAGAGGCCCATGGGCATAACTAGGTACTCAAACCGGCCGTACTTAGTGTTAAACGCCGTTTTCTCAATGTCACATGGCCGTAAACGAATTTGATGGAACCCTGTTTTGAGATCCAGCTTCGAAAAGTACGCTGCCTTACCAAGGCGATCAAACATTTCATCACACCTGGGGATCGGAGCCCGATTCCGTTTGGTGATGTGATTGAGAGCGCGATAGTCAAACACGCCCGAAGCTCTTTCCCGTTCTTGATAAAGAAAAGTGGAGCTTTATATGGGGATTGGCTGGGCCTAATCTTGCCCGAGTGTAGAAGCTTGTCCACGTATTCACGAGCGGCGACCAACTCCGCCGAGGACAGTTGGTACAGCGTCCGATACGGTGGCCGAGAGCCCGGTAGTAATTCGACTGTATGCTCCACATTTCGCTCGGGCGGCAAGCCAGCAGGCAACTCGGTTTGGAAAACAGTTTCGAATTCACGCAACACAGCACGAAGCTCTTCATCTTCATGGCAAAGAGGCTCCTCTTTGGCAGTGGAGTCTGGCTTGGCGGCGTGGGGGCCACACGCTTTAGACGCGAGCATTGGGACCATATGGTAAATCGTAGTATTACCTGGTCGTTTGCGCAACAGCCTTCGAAACCGTTTGACACCCATTGCACTTACACGTAATTGTTCCAAGCGGGGAGCGATATTGGAAACCCATTTGTGCCCTGCGACGGAGACAATACGCTTCTCGTAGTCCACATCAGGGTTGGCCTCAGCCTGCCAAGGCATGCCCAACAGTACGTCGTAGCGACAGTCAGCCACAGGCCATAATCCCCGAAATGAATAGGTCCCAACACAAAGAATACCCTCAGCGAGTTCGGTTGCGACTTCGCTCGAACCGCGTTTAGAATGGCTTACATCCATCAGAGTCGGCTTAAAGGTTAGGGAATTACGGTGACGGTCAGCAAAGCTTCGTGAAATCAAATTCGACGTACATCCGTCATCCTTCAGTATGGATACGGAAACAGAGTTAAACGCCCCCATTAAAAACGAGTAATGGAACATATGGAGGGCTAGCGACCTGGCCAGAATCGGCTCGGCAAAGCGAAACGTTTGATACAAGGGGTTCTTTCGACGTGCACTTCTTTCTTTGGGAAGAACCGTTTAGTTTTCCGAACTATCCGAATCTACGTTCTCGGATGCGGCTAAGGCCGTCTCGACATTAGCTACAGCCATTGACGAATCACTGTGGCGTAGACGGTGCTTATACGGGCGGCATCCAGGCTTATAGCACGTGAAGCATGCGTTGTTTTTGATGTCTTTTTGGCGTTGCTTGGACTTCGATGACGCACGAGCATTAGTGTTTCCAATTTCCATCGGATCAGAATGCGGGCTCGGTTTTCCGTTACTGTTTGGTCCGGAAGCCAAACTAAGGCCTTCAAATGCCGCTTCCACGCGTATCGCAATTTTCGTGGCCTCCTCGAACTCAAAGCAATTCGCTTTTCGAACTTCGAACTGAACCTTCGACTTCAAGCCACTTACGAACTTGTCCCATTTTTTGGTATAATGCACAAAAATGAGAGAGTCCAAAGCGGTCTTGAGACGGGAGCGGCGGCAGCGTACAGTCTTGTGACTGTAATGAATCCGAACGGAGAGAAGGGGCGGAAGCACCGGGCGGTTGAGGGGAGAGTGGACGATTGGTATCACCAGGCACGTAGAGGAACGTGCGGAAGGGTACGAACGGTCTGAGAAACCAAATAAAGAGGTAGCCATGCGGTCTATCGTGAGTGCAAACTAACGAAGAAGACTTTCGGCAGAAGATGCTTGTCGTTTACGATTGGGGCCTCGGGAGATCCGAACTACAACCAAATATCGGGTCTGGGCCCCATTACTAACTACTGTAAGATCGGCCTAATTTGCACTGTCACTACCAAGTCCGTACACGAGGCCAACTTGTACGCTGTGCCAACCCGTCCGGCACTTGATCACCAAATCGTACACGTGGCGGTGCCACGGCACCAGCCCATCGTGCACTACCCCCTCGTACGTGAACGGCTGGACAGACACACTCTGTACGAACCCGGGCCCATTATACTACAGATCTGTGGTACAACAGCTGGAGCTGTATCCAATTGGGTAGTTCGTGTGGACACGGGGCTAGGGAGCGCGCGAGGGCTCGACCTAGAAGGCAGAATAGAGGACACCGATTGGTATGTGGAAGCACCGACCACTGAAGGCGCGAGATACCTGGCTGGCTAACCGTATCCGTTTGGTAGCTCCGGAGTACGGCGCACGGCGAGATATTAAAGCCTGAAAGGATCTAGCTAAACCACTAGGTTGACTGTAGAAACCAAGCGGTACTAGAGATAGCCAGAAGGTGCTTAACTTTACAATCCAGTAGGGAAGGAGCGCCACACTCACCTTAAAGGTCAGTGGGGCTCAACCTCCAGCGTGGTACCTACGTGTAGCACGTTGAGGTGCCTCCTTAATGGTGCACCTCTCTAAAATATCTACCTATTTTAGTAATTATATTAGCTATCCTATATGGTTATTTCTACAGTTAGATTTCTGATTAGCAACCCACGTGGCACACCCCACCAAGGTAATAAACCTCCAATTAGGCGCCTCCCACTGTACTACAGACCCCCTTCCTATCCGCAGACACGACCCGGGGCTGCCAAGTGAGCGGCTTTTCAAATGGTTGCCATTACGTGTATTCCATTTGGTAGATCCACGTATTGGTTGTACGCGGCTTTCCATTTGGTCGATGCGCCTCCCATGAGGGCATCGTTCGCTGAGCTAACGTCCCCCGTCTAACTATTTGCTCCCCACCTCCTCGCAGGCGTGGGTTTCCATCACTGTAGAGCGGGTTCCCAGTTGGTGTGCGTGCGCGTCCTGCCTTGTTACGTTGCTTCCCTGTACCTATGGGTATCGGCTAGACCGTTCGGCTTCTCCACCGTGAGTACAGTCCCTCGGCTCCATTCAGTTGGGGTCTCCTCACCGCACGATTTCCGAAGTGGTCTCAAACACCCCTTCTCCCTCTTGGTACAGTGGCGGTGTCGTAGGCCAACTCGGTGTAGGTCTTTCTCTTGGTGGCCGCCAATTCGGATCCCAGCCCCATCGTGGTACCGTCGCCTATTGGCTTGCATCCTCTTGGGTGAAGAAAATGTCCCTCCTAGCATGCCGTTCGTGTCAACTCCGACAGGTCACGAAATCCAGCTGGACAGAGCGAGTATCGTAGACCATCCAATCCGCGGCTGAGCGTTTCCCCTTAATCCTGTCGGTGTGGCACATCAAGTTGCCGAGTTATACCATCTTGGTCACCAAGGGTAAGCCGAACCGTCCCCCAGATAGGTCGCAGCGGAGCTATAAACCAATGTGGTTGCCTCTGGTACAGCCCCCTTTTCTGTCCTGAATGGTTCCCTAAATCGCCACCTGGTTTATACCAATTGGACAGGCACTCCAACATCGGTAACGACGGAGCGACACAGTCCTCTCCGGATGCCAGGCCGTGCTGCCCATGCCAGTTGGTGCATCCGCTAGCCAAACCTGTAGTGGATCTACCACAATATTTCCTCCATGACCTGATGGTGACAGTCTTCTCCGTATGGTTACTTGTACCGAGAGGGCCATGAAACCATACACTGAGTCGCCAACGAGGCCGCTACGGAACCCCATGTTGGTTCTCCCATCTGGTCCGCTTACCGTGCTGGCAATTCGGGCTACGTCAGCAGTCCTTCTTCCCTCTGAACGGCAGGGAAATATTCCTACCATTATGGTTCGCGTCACCAGTAGGATGGTTTCGCGGGGCGTTAGATAGACAGTTTTGTAACTTTGCAAATCGGCACCTTTTGGTAGTCTTAAGTTAATGTATAAACTCCAGTACAGTTCCTGGTACCCTTGGTGGAAATACTGTGTTTTTAGTAGTATACCGTTAGGTTCCCCCGTTAGGCAATCTGCAGCCATCATCCATATGGCTCGGTTCGGAGCAGATCACTCTCAGCGCCATATACCTGACAAGTTCAATAGGAATTACCTCTTCCAAATGGGGAGCCCCATTGTACCACTTTGGTAGAGGCACGGGGCCTCGCAAGGTACTCATCCACCTCAACGGGCATCTCGTCTCACCAGAGCGGGGGCACACCCATTCGAATAACTGCTGGCCAATTGGAGCCATTCTGTCCCTATCGGGATGATCATGCTTCCCTAATACGAACAGATAGATAAGCCACTCGATTCGGTACGTGCAGAACTCATCCCCTCCGTGGTCCCTTCGGTTAGGCGGCATCCATTGAACCATTCAGTAGAGCCGAACAAACCAGTTTTGGCCATTTTTGAACCGTATCTACCCTTCCGGTTACCTCCTGCTGGACCTAGCTTTCCGCTTGGGAATCGCTCTTGTCTTACTTCCAAAAATGTCAGAAAACCATAGTGGTCTTGCTCCATTCGTTCGGTATCCAAAAGGAAACAAACCCATTTCCTTCGAGGAGGGCGATACAACCACCTGGGAGAATAAATTGCTTCTCCCAGTTGCCGTACGCTCGTGAACCGTTTCGGTTATGATAGCTTGAGAGGCCCAATGGCCGAAAGGTAGCAGTTCGGATGTTCCAATATGGAGCCCCAAGAATTCCCATTGGGTTCCTACATGGTTCCGACCATATCGGTATTCACCTCTACATGTTCCCCGATGACGGAGGAATAGTGCCTTCTTTCTGCCAAATGGTACGTTGATGTGACCCGATTGTTTTGACAACGGCTTCTGTGCCTATACTCTGTGTGGGATCTGAGCCTCTTGGTTCCGACCTTTGCGGAGGTTCGATCCTGTTGGTTTCATCTTCCGTACAGGCCGGTAGGTAACTTACCACCTTCGAGGTCTGATTCATCCAATTGGTTCAGGTTTCAAACGTCCACATGCGGGTCATACAGTTTCCCCTTTGGTTGCTTTCCATAAGGGTTTGAACCTTAAAGAGGTGCCAAAGAAAACGTTTGGTGAAGGGACGGACACTCATCTCCCTTCCGTAGACCATCGTACCACGATGGTCCAGGGGAGTTCCATCATGGGAGGAATGAAACAAACGAATTGGTGTTACATCCATTTCGGTAGTTTTCGTTCCCTACCAACAGGTTTCAATTCCATCCAAGACCTTCACGGTAACTGAGGGGCCCATACGGTAGGTTCAGTACTCTACCAGGTTTCCACACGGTTAACCAATTGGTGCAGACCAGCACTTTTTCGGTGTTCCATATCGAATACCAACAGGTCGCGTCGCGAAGCTCAACCTTGATGGTCGATTGCAAAACCCATTTCGTAAGCCTAGGACACCATCAGGTTTCGACACAGTTGACCAAGTGGTTCTGATCTGGTGCGGACACCAGACCGTAGAGGTGTGACACGCGAGCTCTGTTCTCCAACACAGAGTATTGTAGATGAACCCATGCGCATCGGCGATAGACCCAGTTGGTTGTTTGCCATGGGGCTATAGTTTCCGATGAGGTCAAGATGTCCATATCACTTGGGGGCCTTTGACACTCCTTACAGGTACGCCTTTCGGTAATATCAGTAACCTATTGAAGGTGTACTGGTATGCCTATTGGGTTTCGGCACCCCTTCATCGGTGCACGGTCATCCCATTTCTTTGACCATCATAAGTCCTCAACGGATTTCGGTGTCTTGCCCAATTGGTTTTGACTCTACCACTAAGGTAAGATACCAGATAAACAGTCTTAGCGGTTGGGAACACCGACCTGTTGGTTCTCTAGACCTCCCCCCAATATGATCTGTCTTCCTGCTGGTGGGTACTCCAAACCCGTCCCGGTCATGCCCGTACAGTTGTTCCAGATAGAACACTCTCCTTTCTGTTCCTCTTGGTTCTCGCCACTTGATTCGCTTCTCGCCCTCCGTACAGGAACAGGCTCGTGAAACCATCTGGACATTCCGTCTTGGTCGAACAACCTACTGGTTTGGTTACCATACGGTCCTCGACCTCCACATGGTGTCAACGAAACCGTTTGGTACAAACAGGGAAGTGTACGAACACTTCTCCTGTAACCATCTGGATAACCCTTCTTGGTCGAGGAACCTACTGGCTCGCGTTCCACACGGCTTTTTACATCCAACTGGTATCAGCCAAACCGTTCGGAACGACCAGAAGGAACTGCGGACATTCCTCCCCCTTCCTTAGACCAGCGTACCACGATGGTCCAGGAGGTCTTCCGATAGATGTAGTAGATCAAGCCGGTTGATGTTCCCGCGCTCCTCCTTCCTCTGCCCTCCATTTGGTCATCAGCCTGTTCATAGGCACTACCAGTTGGGCTTGAACCATTGCAGAAAGCGCATGACGTACGCCTGTCTACGCTGCTGACCGTGCGCGGCCCCATTATGGTTACTTCACTCGCTACGCACTCCAAGGCATCATCCAGCAATGTACCCAATTGGTTGTGCTTTGTCTCTAGGGCCGTATGCAGGCGCGCACGGCGCGTTGACCAGGAGGCTACTTGCAAGGCGAATCAAAATTTCCGACGAGGAAGTTACCCCTCCAAATGGTACCGAAAACGGTGAAGACTCTTTTGGTCTGTATCTCGAGAACCAAGCGGTTTCAGAAGCTGAGAATGGCCGATTTGGCCTCCCCGCGCGGTCAAACTACTAAGAGTTTTTGAGCCGGCCGGCGCGCGCGCACTACACGCAATAGTGTAAACCCAATCGGTTACTCGCCCACGGCGCACGAATCCAATCGGCGGTCAACCTCCGCAGTCGAAAAAACACAATTTTTTGACTTGCATCTATCGGCCACGCGCGTGCGCGACACGCGCGTCTATTCTTGACGGTCTGCCGTGTTGGGCGCGTGTCCAATTGGTCCTGCGAGTCACCCTTTGGTTCTCACGTCAGGCGCGCCTGTACGCTCGATGATCTAGCAAACCAAACGGCAGCCGGCCACGATGAGCGATTGAACCAAACGATTGCGAGCGTGCGGAGACTCTGTTGCGGTGCTTCCCGCATCATCAACCATCCAGATTTTGACCTAGGGAGGTACGTTAAAGATTTCGCTCCAACTGGGTTCTGGCTTTCTCTTTCCACTTGGGTATTTCATCTGCCTGCTACCAATCGGATATTTCGCTAGTTGCCAATCAGTTGTTAGTAGTTCATTGCTTCCATTTGGTTAGTAGTTAATGCTCCCCAGGGAAAGCACTATTCTCCCCCCTCCCTTCACGGTTGCACCACGTTGGTTCAGCGCGTTGACTATTATGTAGACTAGGGTTAGCGCGTTCAGAGAAGCGGTCTGAGCGCTCCGCCTTAAGCGCGCTAACCTTATCACTTAGTCTCGTACTGAGAACCTTTTGGCTTGTTGTCGTCACCAACAGAGAATTACACGAGCTACCGTTCGGATTCCTTCATGGCCCAGTCTTCCACACTGGTATATTTGGCTTCACCATCTTGGTCTTCGGAATCTTTCTCTACAGGGAAAGAGTACCCCAGATCTCTACCGTAGCGGTTTCGTTCACCTCTATCGGTCCTGAAACACCACTTGGTGCCTTGAACCTCCTTGGATATCACTATATTGTGGTCAAGGAACACAGAACCCTGCCGCCAATTGGTTCCAAATGATCGAAACCTGCAGGGGACAGTTACCACGCTTTGACCAGTAGGTTTTCTGGCTTCAGCCAAATGGAAACATGGACCATCCATAAGGTAAATCGCTAGCCACTTCGGTAGACCGAAAGCATCGGGATGCTTCACACTACCAATGGGACCCCTGCACAGCTTTCTAAGGCTGACCATATGGCTTCTAATTCCTCTACGGTGGGAGGGATACGGTACGTGCGCAGAGAGCGCACCTCACCTTAATGGACTTCCCTTCCCCACTCCAACACTGGGCCCATTTCCAGATTCTTCCTGGTTCCACCGAATTGGTATAAGTAGAATCCAGTACGGTCTGTCCAAACGGCATTGCTTAATATCAACAGGTTCACCCCGATTTAGCCTCTTTGAGAGGCGTCATCGCTGACTCACTTGAAGGCGAGTGGAGTGAGCCGTTCGGTATCAATTGGCCTTCTATCTCCCAGCTGGATTCGGCCATGACCCCAGCTGATTTCCCACTTGCTCTGAAGCAAGGGGCAGTCCAAGATTGGTTCAGTTCCTAGTGGTTAAAGCGGAGAAGCCTTAAAGGCTATCCGGACAGTGTCAATTGGCTCCGCGAAATGGAAACCAAAAACCAAATGGTGTGTTAATGAAACCACAGAGATACCTCAATGGTTACGTACAATTCCAATAAGGAGTTCACCATTTCAATTGTACTGTCTGACGTCCTAGTCCACTCGATTGATACCATTCCTGAGACTCTGTAGAAACTCAGTATCCAATATGGTATTTCACTCTTGACTAAAGTGGTAATACCAATCGGCTGAGCTTCCGGTGATGTTTTTTCATTTTCTAGAAAACCGAATCGGTGTCTTCTAGAGAATCTTTCCGTGACCATTCGGCCTGACCGGCAGAAGCCAATCCAAAGAGAGCGTCAAGCTTCTCAAAACCTTAAAGGTCACTCTTTTGTTGGAGTGTGACCCCAGCAAAGCATACCGTTCGGTTTTATCCGTTCGGGTTCCCCACCTCATTGTGGGTATCCATCCAGGTCAACTTCCTCAACGGTCTTCACCATCACTGGACGAGACCGAATCGGTGTTGGGGCTTGAAGAGTCGGAGCACGACCTACGAATGCTCCTCTTCTTCTTCCAATTGGTTTCTTCTTTCCTTTCGACCTCCGTCGCGGCACATCCTCGGCGTCTGACGGACGACCACCACCAGGAGACTTCTACTTGTTCTCCTGTATGGCTCTACCAGTTGGTTCCGGGAAGTCAATGGACCTCAGGCCCTCAATACCATGAGGCTCTGCCTGGTTCCGGTATAGGTCGTGTTGCTTCTCACCAATTTGGTTTTCTGGAAGGTAAGGCTGGACTACCTCCACTACCAATTGTGCCTTGAGAAGACCGTGCGGGACAAGAAAGAGCATTAGACCAGTTTTAGATTCCTGCAGGGACACCGGTTCGTATTCCAGCAGGCATTCTCGTACCAGTTGGTCAGTGTGCCATCGATCTTCCTCCTCGACGGACTGAAAGACCTACAAAGGTATATCAGGGGCCATCTCAGGGGCAGCTTCATTAACAATCACTCTGGCCATCCGCTTTAAGTCCAAAATAAGTCCTCCCATCTTGGTTTCTTCCCCTTCAATATACACCTATTGGTTAGATGTGGCACCTGTTCTCCGGTCCCACCAGAGATGCGGTGTCCGCCACATTGATAGCCAGGGGTGCGGCATACAACGCCGTCTGCTCCCCCTTTGCGGCATGAACCAATTGGGTGTTCTACACTCGTAAACAAATACCAACTGGCCAAAGGCGACTCCGGCGTCTACTCCGCCAGGAGCGTTGGCCGCTACCAATTGGCTCGTTGGGGGAGCCGCATATCTAGCCGTCTGCTCCCAGTCGTCGAGAGGAACCAATTGGTTTGTCGGTTGGTTCGTCGAGGGAGCTGCATCTCTTGCCGTGTGCTCCCCGTCATCGGCATAAACCAAAACGGTATTCCTGCGAGGTACTTCCTCAGGGTTATCCAAGATAGGCCTTGTAGGTTGTGTAAGCATATCCAATAGGTAAATTGATGATCCACAGAATTGCTTCTCAGCGGTCCCACAAACCAAACGGCAATCCAAAATCCACATCCTTCCTTTCGGTTGCAACTGTTCAAACAATTGGAAAATCCACAATTCTAAGTCGGGAGACCAAAATGTGGTACAACAGCTGGAGCTGTATCCAATTGGGTATTTCGTGTGGACACGCGGCTAGGGAGCGCGCGAGGGCTCGACCTAGAAGGCAGAATAGAGGACACCGATTGGTATGTGGAAGCACCGACCACTGAAGGCGCGAGATACCTGGCTGGCTAACCGTATCCGTTTGGTAGCTCCGGAGTACGGCGCACGGCGAGATATTAAAGCCTGAAAGGATCTAGCTAAACCACTAGGTTGACTGTAGAAACCAAGCGGTACTAGAGATAGCCAGAAGGTGCTTAACTTTACAATCCAGTAGGGAAGGAGCGCCACACTCACCTTAAAGGTCAGTGGGGCTCAACCTCCAGCGTGGTACCTACTTGTAGCACGTTGAGGTGCCTCCCTAATGGTGCACCTCCCTAAAATATCTACCTATTTTAGTAATTATATTAGCTATCCTATATGGTTATTTCTACAGTTAGATTTCTGATTAGCAACCCACGTGGCACACCCCACCAAGGTAATAAACCTCCAATTAGGCGCCTCCCACTGTACTACAAGATCCCCCTCCTACACTTGCGCTCCGCTCTCGGAGCGCCGCGTAGTGTCGTCAAGTCGCTACCGGTCTGTCCGCATGGTTGAGAGGGCTCCATAGTGTCCGTTCGGAAATTTTGCCCGGAAAGGGTGGGGCGAAGCCATGCCAAAATTTCCAGAGCGGGAGCGACGAAAAGGGCCTTAAGTACGCGTGGTAAAGATCCAAGCCGAGCGGAGCGAAACGCACTGGTGCGCGAATGGGGGATCGAAGCCGCCCGAGGCGTCATCCGGGGTGCGCGCAACCGTTATACCTGTGCAGACCGTAGGCACTCGTTCGAGTACCGTCAACGTGCTCGGCCTCGCGTACGTTCAAGTCCGATCGGAAATGTACATCTCGTCCTGTAGAGCATCCGCGACGGTCGCCACACGGAGCGTGTCCGGCAGGGCTTCGAAGTCGTTAGCTCCGCCTACCGCGAGGTCTGCACTTGGTGTCATCCGTTCGGTAACACGCAGCACGCGTGCGTGGAGTCCGTACGGGTTACGGGAAGCCACAGCGTCCGCTTTCGGAAAATTTTCCCAGGATGGGCGGGGCGAAGCCATGCCCGATTTCCCTAAGTAGAGGAGACACCATATGGACGGAACCGTTGGGGACGCTTGCCGTGTTACGTACGAGTGGGCGTGAAGACGGGTACTGACGGCAGCGAAGGCGTGCGTGTATCCGTGTCTTTCCGTGCGGTTCTTTTTGAAGGAGAACGCCCGATGGGGATCCAATCGGTACACCCGGCACGTCTCGATGGAGGGCGTCTGGCGGGTACGCGTATTGGCGCGCGCCGCACGTCTCGACGGATAGCGTACGGCGGATGATCCCTTAGCGGTCGAACGCGTGTCCGTGCGGGTACGCCGTGTCCGAAGCGGTGGTCCTCTTTCGTAAATGGGCTGGCGGTCGAAGGACCGTCAGTGCTCATTGTGACCGTACGGGCGAGCGACCGTACGAATTGGACGCGATGCGAAGCCGCGACGAAGCGAGTGTATAGTGTATCTCGTGTGCAGTGGGTGGCGGAACGTCAGTTCTCGATCCTCCAATAAAAAGAAATTGGTCAGCACGGACATTTCGTCCGCGCGGTGCCTGTACGATGACATAGTCGTCGTGGCGATTCCAAACGGTCGGTAATACCTCAAGTACCGCGTTGTCGTGTTCACCTCCCCCTATAAGAGCACCAGCCAAGCGGTGACATGCCCGAGTCGGTTCACTCCGTATCCAACCCTACGCACGCAACGGCGCCGAATCCAAGCGGCTCTGGTACACCGTCGACACCTTTCCGTTCGGTCCCGTTTCCTGGTCAGAAGTATGACCATCGCTTCCGTCGCGGTCTTACCGCTCCTCGCCGGAGGAAGCAGGTCCCGCTGTCCGTCACGGAATACGTCCAGAAAGGGTTCTTCGACGGCGAGCGCTTCGCGTCGATTCCGACGGCGCTACCGATGCGGGATATGGCGACTCGCAATCCGAAACGACAAGCATCGAAGCTTGGCAAGCTCGCTGGAACCACCTGCCTGGTGTGACCGGACGGAAGGGTGAAGAGACCTACGGGCGGAGCGACATGTTATACCTGCGCTGTCCGGAGGAGAAGGCCTATCAGGATGCGTTGCAGCGTTTGTTCCACCGCTGCTCATCCGATTCGGGCTTCCCCGAGAAGAACATGAATCCGCTTGGGTTGGTGATGTTCGAACCGCCGTACGACAAGTTGTACTGGCTGGACCGTCAACGGTGGGGAAGTAATACCACAACGGAGGCAAGAATCCGAGCGTCCCATGGGTTCCTGTACAGTTGGCACAACGTCGAGTTCTTTGACGTCCCTGTTCATCGCCGATCGGACTTGTATTGCTCCACGAACGAAGTGTGGACCAGCCTCGATGTGTCCCGCAACCTATCCGTACCGACTCCGTCCGTGTTGGCTTACTATTCGGAAGAGCTCCTCAAAGGTACCCATTCAGGGTGTTGTCCGTCAGGTCGTATATGCCGAGTGGGCAGTTTTTGCCTGTATGGCATTCCTCCAGGCGGCCCACGAAGGTATCGAGGTCTTCACCCGTGCGGGAGACGAGCGTCTGTACCACAAGGACGGCCAAACCAAGTACGGGCGGTTGTTTCCGATGCCGTACAAACTGGTATGTATCCTGGCCGAGATGGTACTCCCGAACGTTTTCCGCGACACCGTGTTTCCCCCGCAGGTCAGTGAGAAACTGTTACAGTACTCGTTGGAGACCGATTGGGACGACACTCCGGGGTTCCTGTGGTACGACTACTACTCCGATACGTTCCCGGCGATGCCCTCGACCGGATCAGTCGCGACGCCGATCACTCGTGTCCTGAAGGGTCCGGAGAGTCTCCCCCCCTGGCCCTTCAAAACCGTTCCGGACTTCTTCCCGCATGGGTTCATGGCGCAGGACTTCGAGGACGTGGCGCCGCTGCCGACTCCAATGGTGACACCCGTTGAGGCGAAGACCGTTGTGGAGGCAGGAGTACAGGCAGGATCCGGTCGGAAGTCTTGGGACAAATCCGGGTTCGCCATTGAGGACAGCGCCAGCCCGCATTCGGACGGTGATACGCACAAGGCCTTCATGGCTCTCCGTGCGGCTTGTATTCCGTTCGGCGAAGAGGAACCTGCAACGCTTGACGACGCCCTGTTGGCGGCCCGAGCATGGATGCGCCGTGCGGTGAACGCCGAGACTGCTCTCCGTGAGCAGGCTGAGGCGCAGCTTAACCTGCTCGGTTACCTCCGGGCCCACTCCTTGTTGGTCCTCGCGTTTTACGAGAAGTCCGTGACGGCTGGTCTGGGTATGGCGCCCGGTGTGGATGGGACGCCGATGTCGACGTTCGCGCCGCCGTTAGAGGAGCTGGTGACCAAATCCTATGAGGGCATTGCGCAACAGGTCGATGCGGAGCGCATCGTCGACCATATCGTGAAGAACATGCGCCAAGCGGCAGAGTCCTTTTTCAAGGGTGTCGAGCTGGTTGCGCCCTATATTTTGCCCGGGGAAGAGCCTGAAGGTGAAGGCCAGTCCAGTGACGGTGCAGGGACGAGCGGTACGAACGCGGCTCCCGAAGGGGAGACTCCGCAAGAGAAGGTAACCCCTACGGTCCAGGATGTTCCCATGCCGTCTCCGAGCGGAGACCAGGAGGGAACGGAGACCGTCACGGTTGAGGAGGACCTCATAGACCCGGCGCCTGCACCCGCAAGCCAATCGGGCAATAAGTCGGGTGGGAAGAAGAAGGTCGTGGCCACTTCGCCGTGGCCTGGGGCCGCTTTGGCGTTCCAGCCAACAAAAACCGGTTCGAGTTCGCGTGGTGGTTCCGCTGCGGGCCGTGGTACCTCTCCGTGGGGTACCCGTGGGCGTGGTATTACGAAGCCCGGTTGGAAAAAGACTACTTAGTTGACCGTGCGTACTCGTATATTTCTTTTCTCCTAAGTAAACTTGTGATTGTTTGTGATGACCTGTGGGCCAATAGCATGTCGTTCTGCGTGTGACGTTGTCGAAAAAGGCGGCGTTTTGTAAATATCGGAAAGTAATTGACCAATAGGCGTACGTTGGTGGCGGTTTGCCGCCCAATGATAACGTAGTGGCGGCGCCTTTTGGTGTCCCGTGACGGTTCACCGCTTGCGAGCCAGTACGTACGATCACGGATCTCGGATCCGCCCCTTTCCCCCTCCTTAAGGTGTCGCCGTTACCGAAGGGTTTCGGCGACGCCAATAGCGGGCGATAAAGTGCTGGGGGATGTGTTCTGGCGGTTCGAAGGTATCCTGATCGGTGCGGTACCCGTGCCATCGTACGCGGTATTCCTGTCCGTTCGGGGTGTCGCGATGGTCGAAGACTCGTTCCACCACGCTCGGAACTGTTCTGGACGGTGGAGTGGGCTGGTCGTCGACTGGTTCGTCCGCATACGGTCTCTCAGGGTCAGCAGCTACTGTGCCGCGTGTCCGTTCGGAAGTGACCGGTGTGGTTGTTGGCCGTGCGGTTTGGGCTTTTGTGACTCTGTCAATACTGACGTTGTTGTGAATACCGTCTGGGTTCAGAGTGACAGTGGCGTCCGTTGCGGATACGACCTTAAACGGGCCAACCGTCTTCGGTAAGAGTTTCCGATACGTACGTTCCTGATCCGTAAGGTCCTCCTCTGCGTTTTTATAGTCCGATCGGTCAACATACACCTCTTCCCCAGGTGTAAAGCTCGGCGTGTACCGTACGGATTTATCAAAGTTTTCCTTATAGCGCTGTTGGGCGCGGGTCAACTTTGTCCGAGCGGTCTGCAGCGTGGCCTGTAGAAGCTTGAGCGTGTAACGTTTTAACCGAGCGGCAGTGGGCTGTGTAGGCGTCGTTGGGTCCAGTGACGTACTGGGCTCATCGAGCAGAACGCTTGGGGGTTTACGCGTTAGCGCAACGTCGAACGGTGCGGTACCGAGAGATCGATGGATCTGTAGGTTGTAACCGTACGTAAGAGGTTGCACATACGCGTGCCAAGTGTTCTGATGGTCCGCTACGTAGTGGCGTAACCTCTCTACGAGTGTTTTGTTAAACCGTTCGGCCTGATCATTTTTTTGCGGATGGTACGCGGTCGTTAGTACGTGTTTGGTTCCCAAAGCGGTACATACAGTCTCAAAGAACTTAGAGACAACTTGAGTTCCGTTATCGGTTAGCAAGTAGTTTGGTATTCCGTACGGTTAAACCCAGTTCTCCAGGAAGGCCTTCGCCAATACAGGAGCTGTGGTTGACCGCAGAGGTATAGAGCGAGCTATCTTGCTAAACCGATCGGTAATAACCAGTATGTACTGGTAACCGTTTACGGACTTCGTGAATGGGCCGACGATGTCCATCGCGACGACTTCCAGCGGACCGGCGGCGGGGAACAGCTTCAGCAGCTTCTGCGACTTGAAGTGTGTTCCCTTCGTCGCCGGGCAGGTGCGACAGTCCCGTACGGTCTGGAAGACATCGTTGGCCATATGTGGCCAGCAGAAGTCTCGACGGAGACTTTCATACATCCGAGTGGAGCCCGGATGGCCAACCAGACGGGGATAATGTGCCAAGAAGAGGACGCGTGCCTGCAGTGATGCAGGTACGACCTTCTGGATGGCACCGTCCAGCGGGGCTTTGCGCACTATGAGTCCGTTTCGGTCAATGTCGAACAGGGTGACACCATTGCCGATGTCTTTCCGTACGGACTCACAGAAAGGGTCATCTGCTTGAGCTCGTACTAGCTCTTCGACCGTGACCGGAACGATATTGGTTTCCTCCGAGGTGACAGCGAGCACCTCGGGGATACCAGCAGATTTCCGTTCGGGCGTTGGCCAGTCGACGCAGACGTCGCTGTACTCATCACCGTCAACGGTAACGTTGGTGATGAGGTAGCCATCGTCCGTACGGTCATTCACTAGCAAGCAGAGGACCTCTTCGTCCAATGGGGTGTCGTCTTCGCCATCCGTCTGGATCCGAGAAAGGGCATCAGCCGCTTGGTGCTTGATACCCGGACGGTGGACGACATCGAAGTCATACTCCATTAGACGCAACCGCCCCCTGGCCAATCGTCCTGACGCGTCCGCAAGGTTCAGTATCCACCTCAAGGAGTGGTGGTCCGTTCGGACAGTGAACCTCTGACCTTCCAGGTACGGACGGAGGTGCAGTATGGCCCAGACGACCACAAGGCATTCCCGTTCGGTGGTCGAATATTGCCGTTCGGTCTTGGACAGAGAGTGGCTCCAGTAACCGATCGGTAGTAAGCCTCCGTCCGGTTGCTTCTGTAACAGGGTGCACCCTACCTGTTGGTCGCATGCGTCTGTATCCAGAACGTACGGGTACCCTTGACGGGGAATGGCCAAAATGGGCGGGCGTATCAGTCTCTGACGTAATTCGTCAAAGGCTTCGTATTCCGTATCGGTCAATGTCTCAAACTTCGTGGGTTGCCCCTTCTCCAACTTGCGGTTCAATGGAGCCGCAATTCGGGCGAAGTTTGCGACAAACCGAGGGAAAACGTTACAGAGCCCCAAGAACGATCGGAGCACCGTCTGGGTCGTAGGCGGTTTAGCCTGCTTGATAGCATTCTGTGTCTTGAGAGACACTTGAAGCTTTCCCGGTCGGATTACGTCGCCTAGATAGTCCACCGTGCCACTGAAAAAGTAGCACTTGTCCAGTCGGAGAGTAACACCAGCCGAACGGAGCATATGCAGTATGGTCCGCACATGGTCATAATGCTCTTCAACCGTCCGGGAATAGATGATTACGTCATCAAGATACACCAGTGCGTACTGCCACTTCACCCGTGATAGGATGAAATCGAGAGCACGCTGGAAGGTAGCTGGTGCGTTCTTGAGTCCGAACGGCATTCTCCGATAACGGTACAGTCCCATATGCGACGTAAACGTCGTTTTGTCCCGGTCGGATTCATCCATTTCGGTCTGCCAATAACCACTGTTGGCGTCCAAAGTGGAGAAGATTTGTGCATCTCCAAGAGAGTCGATGCACTCGTCCATTCGGGGTAGTGAGTATGTGTCCCGTACGGTCGTAGCGTTCAACCGGCGGTAGTCGACGCAGAAGCGAAGGCTTCCGTCTTTCTTGAGCGCGAATACGACCGGGCTGGCCCATTCTGCCGATGACGGTTCTATGACACCAGCAGCGAGCTGCTTTGTCACCTTTTTACGTTCGAATTCTCTCCGAGCGGGTCCGGCACGGTACGGCATCTGGAATATGGGCTTCGAGCCTGGTTCCAGATGGATGCGGTGCTTCGCTGCCGCAATCGTTCCGAGATGGCCGTCCCACATGTCCGCAAACGGTCGAAGCAGCTCAATGACTTTGTCCCGTTCGGTAACATACTCAGGACTGATCTGTACCTTGCTGGTCCAATCGTTCTCATCTTTCCGTACGGTTTCTTGCTCCTGTTCGGTATCCTTGTATTCCCCTTCGGAATTATTACCCGAAATCGGAATGGGTTCCCCCTCCTTAGACTCGTCGCTCCGCGACGATGGTTGCGGAGTTATGAGCGCTACGGGAGATGGAAGAGCAAGTCTGATAACGGTGTTCTTGTGTAGTCGAACCGAGCGGTCGGAAAAGTTCGCCACGCGAACGAGAAAGGGTACGTCCGGTCGGAGCTCCATAACTCCACCCGCAAGGAGTGTGAGTTCAAGCGTTGATCCCGTTCGGTGATGAGACTGTAGAAAGACCAAGCCGGACGTTTTGGTGGTTACCAAGACGTTCGTTTCCGACATTGGGGGTAGAACAACCGGACGGGCAACGTGTATCTTATTAGATGGAGTTTCCCGTTCGGGTTCTGGTTCCGGCGCGGAAGGTACATTTGGTCCGTAGGCGGAAGACTGTATAGACACCGGTTTGGAGTGTCGTAAGAGTATTGTCCGTTTCGGTGGTAGTATTGCCAAGACGTGCTTGTCAATAAAAGAAGTACCGAGTAGTACGCTGGTGGAGAGGTTAGAAACCACCAAGAACTGTACTCGTACATTGAGGTCACCGATTCGGACCATAAGGAGAAGAACTACCACAATGTCCATCCGGTTCTTCGACGCGTTCGTAATTCGGGGTCTTACGTCCGGTCGGAGTTTCGAGCGCCAATTCGGAGGGAGATGGCGTTCGTGAACCAGACAGGGTCCGGCTCCGGTATCAAGAACTCCCGTTAACGGATACATCAGTGCCGTGTTGAGGCCAACCGACACGTGCACCTTGTAGTTCGCGCTAGAAAAGAGGACCGTTTCGGTTTCAATGTCCGTATCGGTCAGGTCACATGTCAGGACAGGGGACTTCCCTCGGATGGAGTCCGTTCGGTCTGTAGCTGACGGGGCGAGACTAGGCCTCTGTGGAGGAGGCGATGCCTCTACGCTTCCTCCTGGTCGTTTTCCTGGTGGGGAGCAGGCTCCTCGACCAGCATGACGGCCTGTGTCGGTCTTAGTGAGTACGTCTGGCGAGGCTGTCCGCCCTGGCGATATCCTACATTGTCCTTCGGGGTATCAGTTTTCCGTCCGGTCTGGTAGGCACTGTAGTAGCCTTCCTCGCAGCGTTGCTGATAATTAGCCTCCAGTATGGCCAGCAGCTTCTCCTTTAGGTCCGGGGGGAGCAACTGACAGCAGTTGGGCTCCCGCGAAAGGCAAATCCGACACGGTCTAACTGGTGCCTGCCCCTGGGGTTGCTGTACCCTGGGGCTGGCAGGACTGGGATAAGACCGAACGGACTGAGCCGGCGTTTAAGGCGAGGGCGTAGTGGGAGACGAGGGCATGGAAGACGCGCGGGATACCGCGAGGACATGTTCTTCGTCTTCATCCGATACGGAATAGATCGATTCCGACGGGGTATCGATACTGTGAACCTTCCGGGCGGTACGAGAGGACTCTTTCCGAACGGTTGGCTTTTGAGTACCGACCCGAACGGACTGTCTACGTGAGGCACGATGGGTGTCTCCGTACGATTCCGCGTAACGGGCAAGTGCATCGTATCCGATATTGGGATGCGAGGTGAGGTGATTCCTCACCTTTGACCGTATGGTGGCAAGGAGACCTTCGACGAAGATCCCCTTCAAATTCCGATCGCTAAAGACATTTCCGCAACGGAGGGCTTTCGTCCAGAGCTTCTGGGCGAATTCCGTTTCGGACATGCCTGACGCTTGGCGGTAGAGGGTGACCTCTGCGGCGGCGTCGGCAATGATCTCATCCGTTGCGTACGTGGTCAACAGAAAGTTGACTACCTCTTCGTACGTATGGAGAGACTTATCCCGAGTACGGTCGACAGCGCCAGACTCACCTTCGAGCCGAGACTGAACCAGAGCGTGTGCTGGTCCGGTCAGGTAAAACTGGAACCACCAGAGGGCTGCCCCCTCAGTGAGTCCGTTGTGGTTGCAAGCGGTTTTAAACCGCTGTAAGAAATTGAGCACCGATATCGAATCCGTCCCGGAAAAGGAATGACCCTTCATCTGGACATTCAATTTCTTTTGGTAGCGCGCAATCTTGCGCGCCACCCGCGAATTGTACGTCTGGCTCCTCCTGAGCAACCTGTACGTACGGTAGTCCACCACTTTGGCGAACTTCTCGTTCAAGAGCCTGATGCGTTTTAGCATCAACCTGTCCGAACGGGGACGATACCGTTCGGACTTCCCCCTCCGTCGAGGGCTGCGGGAGTGTCGGTCGACTTCCGAATCCGTGCGGTCGTCATCCGACGATGACTCCGAAGAGTCCGAGTCCGTTCTGGCTGATCTTCGCCTTCTCTGGCGGCGACGGTCTTTCCGTTTACGGGGCGCGTCATCCGAATCGGAACTTCCGCTCGGTCTACCGCCTCTGCGGCGGCGATTCCTCCTCTCGTCGGAGGAATCTCCTGAGCTTCCGTTCAGATCGTCCTGCGGGTTGACTGGCGGGAGGTACACTCCGGGCGGACCCCTCGTTGGGCCCTTCTTCAGTGCCGGTCGGTGTTGCCTCTCGCCGCTAGCGGGTGCATTGTCCGTACGGTCAATAAAAGATTTGGGTGGGTGGGTCGGTAGCTGAGCTCCCAGTGCGGCCAGTGTACTGTTCAGAGCTGACGTAGCAGGTTCCGAACGGTCTGTCTTCAGGATATTCCTGACCATATCGTGTACGATCGGTGGAATATCCTGGTGCAGAAGCGCCGGGATTCGGTCCTTGAGGTACGTCTCCACTGCCATGGGAACGTGGACCTCAATTTCCGTTCGGAGACTCTGCAGGGCGTAGGGAGCGATCCCTGCCCAGAGTTCCCGTGCGCTAGTCCGTTCGGTAAGGAGTGGCGGCCCGGGGCCAGCTTCGCCCCGCGGCGTCTTCTCCGTTCCGGGAAATGGGGCGAGCGCAATTGCCTCGTCCTCGTTCCGTTCGGACTTAGACCTATTACGTGCGGACCCGTCGCGGATCATCCGTTCGGGTTCCTCTGACGGCGTTGCGTAGGCCGTCGCGTTGCTTCGGGTGCTTCGGCGGCCTACCGAAGTGGCATCCGAAGCGGCGCGAATTGCGACCGGTACGGACTTTGCGGTGTCTTTTTCGACCAAAGACCCTTCACCCATTTCTCCGTGCGGACGATGACTCATACTGTACGTATCGGTTCCACGATCGGTTCTGCTGCTCCGTACGGTCTCGAATTCCACTTCAAAGTCGGGAGACCAATGTGGTATAATGCACAAAAATGAGAAAGTCCGAAGCGGTCTTGAGACGGGAGCGGCGGCAGCGTACAGTCTTGTGACTGTAATGAATCCGAACGGAGAGAAGGGGCGGAAGCACCGGGCGGTTGAGGGGAGAGTGGACGATTGGTATCACCAGGCACGTAGAGGAACGTGCGGAAGGGTACGAACGGTCTGAGAAACCCAATAAAGAGGTAGCCATGCGGTCTATCGTGAGTGCAAACTAACGAAGAAGACGTTCGGCAGAAGATGCTTGTCGTTTACGATTGGGGCCTCGGGAGATCCGAACTACAACTAAATATCGGGTCTGGGCCCCATTACTAACTACTGTACGATCGGTCTAATTTGCACTATCACTACCAAGTCCGTACACGTGGCCAACTTGTACGCTGTGCCAACCCGTCCGCCACTTGATCACCAAATCGTACACGTGGCGGTGCCACGGCACCAGCCCATCGTGCACTACCTCTTCGTACGTGAACGGCTGATCAGACACACTCTGTACCAACCCGGGCCCACTATACTACACATTTCTCACCCGCAGTCATGCCAGGAACTGTCAGAAAAATGTTCCGGAAGCGTGAAAAATACTCCGCGACAGTGCCACTTTGCTTGCATGATCGTAGAGCATCGCGAGCGCGACGCTGATGGTCTTCCGGAACAAATTCCTGTCGGATAGCAGCAGTGAATTCATCCGACGTCTGAGGCGCTGCTGTTGCCTTCAAGACGGTATACCACCAAATAGCAGCCGTGCCTCTTAGTAGAGTAGACGCAGATGATATGCGATTCTTGTCCGTCAACAGTACATTACCATTTGTTAGTTGGACAAGATTGAAATACTGCTCTACTTTGTACAGCCAGATGTTAACAGCAAGAAAGTCTCGCGTGCCAACGAACACCTCCAGCCTATTGGGTTTCAGGTTCATCGACGTCGTCTGATTCGTTTCATTAGCATTGGGTTTCATAGCAAAGCAAAACACAGCAGATGCTACCAGTTCAACAAAGTATGCAAAACGAATGTTGACTGGGTCGATGCCGTGTTTATTCGAGTCCCCCAGTTCCTACACGGGCGTATAAGTACGCCTTCTAGTCGTGGTCTTTGCGCTCTTCGGCACAGAGTTACAATTTCTGTGATCACTTGCACTCTTCTGTGTACGGAGTTATAATTTCCGTGATCACGTGCACTCTTCTTTGTTAGTCATAGCCAGTCCTGTGCCCCTTTTTGAACCATTTGTACTCTTCTGTGTCAGTCACAAATCGCTCTACGCCCTTTTTCATAGTGCCCTGTTGCAGTTATGGCTTTTATCACATTACTTATTTACTCGTGTTACTTTCGAGTTACTTACGAAAGAACAGCAATGCAGGAGGTCGAGGTAGAACCCTCTTCTAGGAGGCACACGGATGGACTTGTTTAAAGTCTGGAGTCAACTGCTTCAGCCCAGCAAAGTTGACTCACAAACGCTGCGCAGATTCTTCGAAGAATATAGTCTGTTCCTCCAATGCAGCAGTGGAACTCTTACGGAAACCGAGCGCAATAGCCAAACGCGTAATGGCAAGTAGAAAAGAAAGCAGAACGAGGAAACTGCACCAAATACGTCTCGAACATGCGCCACCATCTGATCCGTTTCTGTTAAAACAGTACAGCATTTCAAAGTTATATTCTTCCGATTCAAACTCATTTTTTCAGAACCGCCGTTGTAGCAAAGAAAAAGTCAAGTCTGTTTTGTAACGGATATGTAATGATAAGTAAAGTTTTGGAACGTAACTTACGTTACATACCTATGACTTTCTTGAAAGTAACGTAAGTAACCATTCTATATGTAGGAGTTATGTTGAAAATGCAGTGATGATATCCGGGGCACGAGACAGAAAAATTTGGGCCCGAGTCGAAGACGAGGGACCAATTTTTCTGTCGAGTGACCCGATATCATCACGTGATTTCCAACATAACGGGCTTATCACTCAACTTGGAAGGCACAGAAGGGCCGAAACGCAATAGAGTGGGAGGAAAGCGCGATGTGAACTTTGTAAGACAGGTCCGGCTGGTGACATCTCTTCAAAAGAATTTAATTTTCTAAAATGCCCATAATTGCGTTTGCGTTGGGCCAAACTGATATCGTACTGATATCATGTGGTCCGAACGATATCGTACTGATATCAATGGACCAGTACGATATCAGTACTCGACCTGGGTGATAAGTTTAGGCGCGGTCTAAACAGAGCGTGAACGTGAACGCGTGAATGCGTGAATGGTTAAACGTATCACAGAATTCGCTGTAAATTAAACAGGCCGAGCGTTCTCGCGGTCCCGGACATGGTCCTCGATTGCTTCGGGATTGCACCCGCTACTATGCGCATTTCAGGTACTTTGAATTTGCGCTCGGCGTCCCTATAACGCCACGTGCGGCGTCGGCAAGAACTCATGTATCGCGTCGATTGCGCTCGCCAGCGCATACGTCGCTCGCCGCCGCGTGCGTCGCTCGCCGCCGCGTGCGTCGCTTGCCGCGCCGTGCGTTGTCGAAGCGCGCATTGTCAGAGCGCGCACGTGCAACGCGCAATCCCACTTTACCGCTATGAACCGGCAAAGAAGACCCCAGGATATTGTCAGGAACGGGCTTTCACGGCCGCATTACCGTGTTATCGCACCCTTTACTGGTTATATTCATACAACCAAAGGCCAAAATGGCTGCGGCTTTTATATCTATGCAGTTCGATGGACACCGCAAGGCTGCTATGTTCCAGAAGGCTAGTTCGCGGGTGATGGCGGTAATCTCGAAGCAATCGTGCTCTACAAAGTCTCATCGTTCACCAAGGGAAACGCGCAAAAACGTTACGTTCCAATCTGTGCCGGACTTTTTAAGCGATTCAGAATTCCGACGCGCCTATCGCATTAGTAGACAGTCGTTCTACAAACTCGTGGATCTCGTCGATCCGGTTCTGAAAATGAGTGAAGAAATGGGCGAGCGATCTGGACGTTCTACGCTGTCGGTAGCCACACGGCTAGGAATTACTTTGAGTCGTCTAGCTGGAGGTTCGATGGACACAATTTACCAGCTGTTTCAAACGAAACGGTTCACTGTCTACTATATATTTCTACAGACTTGCGTCGCTTTGTCTCGTGTTTTGAAGTTCCCGGGGATATCGGACCCGCATGAAGATTTGTCCAAGCTCTCCCGGGGTTTTAAAACATCTCGATCTTCTATGAGTCCCCTCACGGGATGCATTGGGGCTATTGACGGTATTACAATAAAAATCAAGCCTCCGAAGAAAAATGCCGCAAAGTATTGGTGCAGGAAAGGCTACTACGCCATTCCTGTGCGAGCCGTAGTGGATTATGCTGGTCGGTTTTTATTCGCTTCAGCCAAATGTGTGGGCTCCACGCATGATGCTTTGGCCTATGCGGCCTCCAAGCTGTCAGAGTTTTTGAGTCGCCAAGACCTGCCTACGGAATTCTGGCTGGTGGGTGACGAGGCATACGTATGCAGAGACAATCTTATTACTCCAATTCCTGCGTCTCAGGTATGTTTCGGCTACGAGAAGGCGTTCAACTATTTCCTGTCTTCTATGAGGGTCCATGTAGAG
This sequence comes from Gracilaria gracilis, assembly GCA_030374805.1. Taxonomy (NCBI): domain Eukaryota; phylum Rhodophyta; class Florideophyceae; order Gracilariales; family Gracilariaceae; genus Gracilaria; species Gracilaria gracilis. Next base: position 182,639 of record JARGSG010000236.1, on the reverse strand, counting down.
CATGCCTTTGGTAGATTGGTCACGCGGTGGAGAATTCTCCAAACACGTCTGAACTACACGGTTTCCATCAACGCAAGTATCATCACTTTGTGCATGAAGGTGCAAAACTTCTGTATCGATGAAGGGGAGCCAAAGGGGCGTTGGTACGCTCCCTCTGAACGCCAAACTCTCGAGAAGGATGTTGACGAGTGGTACACGGCGTCAAAGGAGGGTTTAAATGACATGGCAAGCGACATTGCGGACGGGGGAGTAGCGGTGGAGATGCTACGTTCCACAAGAAAGCGGGACGAGATGGTTAACATCATTCGTCGCCGCAACCTTCAACGCCCGGAGTTGAGAGGCGTGCCGGAGCCCCTGTGACACTTTTATCGTCGAGCGCTTTTTCTTTGCGCTTTCATGCGAGTCAGAATGAACTTAACCGCACCCACGATGTGGTAAATAATAGAACCTCTTTTGAACTGAAAACGCTGCCCAATCGTTTTATCGCCGACGTCATTGAAAACGCCGAATGGATTCTGACTACTGTTATGGAAACACGATTAACCTGCATTGGTGGCACTGTTCATAATGAAGCGTCTGACAACTATTTACGGCTTCTAGATGCCTTCAAAATAACAGCCGAGGAGGATATCAGGAAAGGAAGCGTTGAAGGCGCAGATAGAGTATCGAGCTTCATGAAGAACACCCAGAAAATTCCGGTGTATTCGGCAAACCAACAAGTAATGTTTTACTTGAGGAATGTTGGGTCTGGAAGGACACCTCGTGTTCTTGCCAGCATTTTTCTTTCGTCCTCTGAGTTTCTCATGCATGCCCCCCGAAGTCAACTGAAGTCAATGCGGAATCCCATAATGCAAGTTGCGAGCCACATCGTTTTTGTTCCGCAATTTAGTGCTGAACTTGCGGGATCTATGTGAGTGTTCATGGACACTTTTTTGCGTCAAAGCTTCCACCCTATACTCAAGGAAGAAAACGAAACCAAGATCGTTATCTATTTTATTGCCCGGGTTTGTGGGTTTTCAAAACTGGCCGAGCGAGACACTACGTCTCCCCGCGTTATTCGTGCACTTTGCATGTTTGCTGGTGATACCGCTTCGCTCTTTGATTTAGGTGAAGTTCTGCAGTTTGTTTCATCCCAAAGGAAACTTCCTGAGGGTGTTGCAAAAGGTGATCTAAGAAGTTGGTTAACTGAGGCTTTTCCTCGAATGTCATTAGCAATTCGTCTTTCATGTCTACTAGTGCCCACAAATGAATCTGCTGTTGCCGTTCCGCTTCATGGAGAATCCTTTGCATTCTTGACTGACGCATCTCAGAAGTCAAATGTATGGAGAAGGGATATCATGACAGGACTCAGGGGGTTACATGAAGCCGACTTTTGGGTGTGGGATAGAATGGTTCTGCGATCTATACTTCAATCTGCCACTCTAGGCGAAGGCGTCCTATCAGTAATTGAAAAGGTTGTGGGTATGGATGACTCCGAACTTGCAGCCCAGCTGCTGCAAGACCTTTTTCAGGAGACATGCAAGGTTTTTGAAGAAGTAACCGAAGTCGGTCTTGAAGGAAAATGTCGCACTTTAAACTTTGTTGTTCGTCTTACGATTTGTTACGGACTTGTGTCCGCACGATGTGAGAAACACATTTCCCTCGCTTAAATGGAGCCTGCCATGTTTGGTTTTCTGTCGCATACTCTTGAAAGATCGTCAAACAAGTTACTTATTTCACCTGAGAATAATGATTCAAAGCCTCTTGTGCTATTTCTGTGCGAACTGTTAGGTTGCATAGAAATAGGTCTTTCAAGTCCGACAAGAGAGCAAACAACTCCTGTTAGTGTCGACAAGACTGACTCCAAAGAAAAGCAAAGTGATGAGAGCTCGTCATTGAATGCTTCTGCGACTGTAACATCTCTTCTAAAGAAGAAGGCCTCTAGACCAAAAGACGCGAAGGATGCTGAAGCACTCCCTTTATGCACATATAAATCCACCGGGAGTCAATTTGTTGAACAGCATTGGTACTTTTGTAATACTTGTGAGCTCTCAGGGTCGGAAGGTGTGTTTTCTACGCGTGCTAGTGTATGTCATCGTGATTGCAAACTTGCTTATAGCAAGTTTAGCCGCTATTTTTGCGACTGTGGAGCCGGATCAGATCCACGACAAGAATGTGCTTCTCAGGGAATCGCTTCATCCGAAGATGTCTATGGAAGAAATGTGAATTCCCACGACCCTAATTCCGAACGGCAACAGATGTCTAGTTCACGACCTCGAAAAAGGAGAGTATGTCAGTGCTTTTGGGCCACCGACGGTGTAGAAGCCAACCGAGAGAGTATGAGCGAAGACACGAAAGACACCCCAAGTATTCATGAAAAGCACGCTGCCGAAGGCAGAAAGAAGTTACCTGGCACTTAGAAAGAGCGGAAACTGCTCTCCTCATGCCTCAACATGTGGCAGACTGTGGCTCGTGGTGTACAGTAAGAAAAGCAAACGCAGTTTAATGGATTATCATTTGAGCAGAACAACTGGATTGTTCGTTTAATGTTGTTCACTATTTGTACTGCGGTGAGAAAGGAATGCTGTGCTTCGCTTAAACTGCTTTCTAACGAAGAAGAAAGCCTCTGACTTCAGCTGCTTGACGTGCTCACTGGGGATTCTTTAAATCTCGCGGCTACGGTGGAAGACATGTCCCAATAGATCTTTGATCTTCTGGAAAATATGCTTGAGCCAGAAAGCTATCGCCTTTATCTCATATCATCTGGTTTCTTGCCTCGTCTTACAACTTTCATTCGGTCGATGGCCGAGAAGTTAGGTATATCTGAAGTACAATCAGATTCTTCAACGCGTCTTATGAGTTTCATGGAGGGATACTCTCTGAAACGCTTGGTTTCTGTTTTGAGCCACTTCATCGAAGTGATACCGTCACAGCAAACGAACCTTCGGGAAAAGCTTTTCGGTGGGGACATGAATCCCATCGTGTCATCCTTACAGCGAGCTTATTTATGCCTGCGAAAGCTCATTTCCATGAGGACTACTCTGACTGAAGAATGTGCTACTCGTCTCTGCGAGATTCTCTTATCTAGTTCATTCTTGTTCTTTGGCCCATCTATTTTACCAGTCGTCTCCGCTTGTGTAAAGGAGCTAAAGGTGGCGAAGAACAGGAATGAAGCGCAGGGAATCCCCATACTTCTGGATGAACTCTGTCTCATGCTATGCCCTGAACGCAAGGAGGCTACATGTTTGTTGTCTCTGAACAAGGCCCCAGCAGGAATTCATTCGAGCTAATATGGCAAGAAACCCTTACACCACATCTTCGTTCGACGGACCCTTGATGCGAGACGTGAAGAATAGAATTTGCAGAGATCTCGATCTTCCTAGGTTACTAGAAGGTGACTGTGCAATGGAACTTTTGGTAGCTGGGAATCTTATCAAGCTTGACCTCCCTATCATGGGTGTTTATGAACATATCTGGTATGGTTCTGCAGCAGCTGCTATGGATTCAAGCGTTCAACCAGCACAGCCCCCCAGAGTTATGGGATTGAGACGTGCAGGTCATGCCGGCAATCCTAGGAACAACGGCGGATTCTCAAGAATCGTGTGGAATAGAGGAGGGATCCTCGGTACTTGAAGGTCGACTCAGGACCGTAATGGAGAATTGCCTGGTAGTCAGGAGGACCTAACAGAACCACCCATGGCGATTATTTATCGTCTATCTGGTTTAGATGGTGAAGCAACGGAACCAATCGTGGAGTCGCTTCCGTCTGACAGCGTACATGATAATGATGAAGAGGAACAATTCCGCGACACTATCATACTTGGAGAAGTTTGGACAGATTTTGTCTGTCGTTGAGTCTTGGGGAGATGATGCTGGAACTGCTGTGAGACCGCCTGCTCTTCGGCTTTTGTTTGCATCTTGTCCAGTTGGCCAGAATAGGGCCACTCCTGCTAAAAGTCCTAACGCAGTGAGCACGTTGCTTGACTGTGCCACTTCTGCTTTTGAACATGCTCAAGGAAGTCCTGCCGCTGTGAAGTCTGCAGAATCTCTACTCATAGCTGCCGAACAGATTCTGGCACAACAACGTCGTAATCTGGAAAGCTTTTCTTGAGACAGTCCAGATCCCATGCAAATTGCCTTGAACAGTCCTGAAGAGGCTATTTATAGGGTTCGAGTGTTCCTCGGTAGACTTTCACTTGCAACCTCTCCAACGGCTGAGAACTCAATCCTGCATCTCCTGCCATTCCTTGTCCAAGGACATCCGAGTGCAGTAGACTTGGTATTGAAACACATGTGGTTCGACTGGGACTTAATTGATTCAAGCGATGCGGAGGCGAGAAAATCAAGGCAGCCTGGTACCGTTGTACTAGCAATTCCAAGAGATGTTCGAGGAAATGACTTTGTTGCACATGCGGTACGCTCAGGATTGGCAGAGAATACAGTCTTGCAAATTGTAAGAAGGGTTCCCATTCCCCAACAAGAAAAACGGTCAGAATGGCAGCAATCGCTGGAGGGTTACGCCCCTCCTCTAATTCTTCGCTTGCTAACTCGAATGAGCCTTTTCCTTGGTTCTGCTGAACATAAGTTCCGCACAAATGACGAACTTCGAGCATGCTTCTTGAAAGAAGAGGAGATTATCCCTGTCTTATGCCAAGTTGAAATAGCTATTGTAGAGAATTCTGTTGGTTCGTCTGGCAACCGGTTTCAAGAATATCGTAGGGAAAAGAGTGGGCAAGTTGTGATCGGAATACAAAAGCGTGTGAGGGAAGATGGTTCCGGGGCTTGGTCCAACATAATCTTTAAAAAGGCAAACGTACAACAACATAAGAAGAAGTATAAGAAATTATAAAAGCTAACGAAGACTTTATGGTCGGTAGTCCCCCGCCAGCATAAGACGAAAAAGAGCGGCATCCGAAGAAAGACAAGAGACAGAACCATGCAAGAATTAAGATGCATCTTTGTTTTCCTCTTCAGTCATGCACTTAAACTTCTTCAACAACCTTGAGTGGGTCTGTTCCAAGGATGCGATGATTTTCTTATCATGTAGATCACGAGCTCTCTTGAGCGAAGCAGAGCTCTGAACCAGAATCGAGGAGAGCTTCACCACCTTCTCAAACTCATCAATATCTTGTTCTTCAAACGACTTCTTTGGGCCCTCTATCTTCTGTCGTTCTAGCGCCAAATGCTCTTTCATTAGAGACTGGTTGACTTCCGAGAGATTGTTAGACCGGTTCATCTCCTTCGATATTTCGCAAAGCTCGGCCCTACTACCACTCGCTCTCGCACTTGATTTCCTTTGGCTAAACGCTGCGGTGCCCTCTACGCCTCCCAGCTGACCTTCCTCGACTCCTCCGTCGTCTTCTTCAATCAGCTTCGATGCTGTAACAAGCAAGTGGTCCGCCTCATTTTGTGTCCCCAGTCTGCACACAATAAAAAATACATACGCCCGCTTCGATTCGGCGGTAAGAGCTCCGCCAACAGTTCTCTTTAGAAACGAAGAAATATTTGTTGGATCGTTTTGGCCAGACTTCGACCAGTTCGCCCTTGCTATTGTCGTCAGCTTCCTTATACTGTCGAACTGCTTTTTGAGTACCATCGCATTTCGGTAACAAAGCGGCCTCTGATTTGAGTCAATATCGTCCAGTTTCCCAGCAAAGCTGTGAACCGAATTTACATGCCTGTCATTGAACCTATTCGCGATAATCAGCCAGTATGAGTCCCGATTGACCTTGTGGTCCAGCTCAGACTTGGTCAGTGATCTCCCGTACGCGTTCGCCACGGCATTTCTCGCCTGCTCGTCATCCCGCATAATGACCATGAGTCTAGCAAAATCATTGATGCAAAAGGCCGGGTCCGGGTGGCCAGAGGGCTCTTCTTGTGTGAGAGGAAATCCACCAGAGTTTTTTTGTGAGCGCTGGTACTCTTGAAGTTGTTTCTCCACCGCCTTACGGTCCTTCTTGTGTAGCATGTTCACAAATTCGCCAATTTCAGGAAGCTCCGTCCAAGCTCCACGCCTAGCGATGTAGTCCTCCTCCCACTTAAAGAAGGGTCCGAGTTCTTCATTCAAAGAGATACAATCTCTGATGCTCACGCCATCGAAGCTTTTAACATGCAGAAAGAGCACAATTGCGGCCACCAACTGTCCGTGCTTTCGGTTGTGAACGACCACCTTAAACGGCTTACAGACCTTCTTCAGGGTCTCCACTTTCTTCTCCAGCAAGAATGAATAAATATAACCCATACGAGACTCTTTGAACTTTTGTTCGTTGTAGAGAGAAACGGTGACAGCCGAAGAAGAGGCGATAGCGTCATAGTTCGAAATATCTCCGTCGTCTTCTCCGAAGGGAACAGACCGCTTGCCAGAAGTAGAGTTGTGGCCACGGTCACCTCCCGTAGATGTATAGTGCTTCCTTGGACTTCTTTGAAGAAGCAACGGTGTAATCGCAGCTATTTGGGCAGGGTGCTTGGATGCGGGTGATGTGGTGCTCTATGTTCGGCGTGGACTGCAGCGTACTGGCCGAGGAGAGAGACGACGGATGCCAGAGTCAAGTGCGGATGCTGCCGTTTGCATGCAATTTTGGTTGTTTTTTGGAGTGCGGGACGACGGCTTTGCATTGGGAAGTACATTAAATGTCGGAACGGATACGGAGGGACCAAGAGAGTCGTTTTCTATGGAGTTGCGGTGGTTTGAAGATGGAAAGACGAAAAAGGGGGGAACCAGGAATGAGGATGCGGGGTTGGGTTCAAGAGATGCAGCTATGGTGCAGTAAAACGAACGAAAGCTGCAGTCAGGCGGTGTTGGTGGATGGGGGAACGAAAGGACTTCGGGAGGAGAGTATAAGGAGAGTATAATCGGTGGCCAAATCAGGTGCGCAGTAGTCTACAATGCACAAGGTTAACTGTAAGGCGCATCAAGGTCCGCGGGGCGGAGAACTTTCTTTCATTTGAAATGATTGGTGAGCAAGTGTCCAAGTGCAACAATCTAGTTTGCGTAGGGGTTTTGCTTATAGCTCCGGGGCCTTTAAGAAATTGCGTCGGGGCGTTCACGGGCGTTGATGCCCCAAGCCGTCTAAGCCAATCAATGGCCGTAGATAGGCGTTCACGCGATCATTCACGCTTGTTTAGACCGCGCCTTAGTAACTAAACTTTCCCCTTGGTAGAACTACAGCACCTTCATAGAGCAGAGAAGCGTTTCAAGACAATTGAAGTGACACCTTGTTACTTGGGTCATGAACGCACATTTGCAACGTTTCAGCGCGCGGTGTAACTGGTCACATCTAGCGGCGTTCACGTCCAAATTTCTTGGCGTGCCACATCATGAAACGTCACGGGTGTCACGGTTGCCGGTCTGGGGGCTCGCTTTCTGGGTGACGGGGAGGGTCTGGGGGAAAACGTATCATAAAGAAAAGGAAAGGGTCTGGTAGATACACATGTACAGATATGTACAGTTGTTGATGTCGTACAGATACGTACACCATTGCTAACAGACGTAGGCTATTGTCAGCTAGTAGTCCGTCACTAGTTAGCCCAAAGGTCGGCTAGTATCCCTATATAAAGGCACATCGATAACCCAGGAGCTCAGAGGCAGAGCTCCCGGGGTAGACCTCTAGTGCCAACCTGTATTGCTTGTGAACCGTCCCTCCACTACTGCGCAATTGCAATGAACTTCGACTCTATGAGCGAAGCTCATACGAAAGTTATGGGCCCAGGAGAGGATCTCTCTCCAAGCAACATTTTGGTACCGCCGCGTCTTCGCCCCGATACCGATAAACTACTATGGCGGGAAGCAGTGTTTTGAATGGGCAGAAACCCTTCAAGCATGCGCTAACGGCGGCGACTCAAGAGCGAAAGGAGCAGCAGCTACCCTTGGCATGAGGCTCTATCGCTCTCTTGAGTTTTCGAAGAAGGAGCTCGTAAAGAAGGCTGTCAGGACCGGAGAACTAATCTTAACACCTCCTTCGGAAGATACATCTATCAATCAGATGGGACGTTGTCAAGAAGATAGTAAACCTGGTCGCAAAGGACTCTACCGTGGACCGACTACGTCGCATCGTCGACTCTACAAAGAGATCACTTGCTGCAAACGCAAATCTGGGGAAACCATATCAGCCTATATAGAGCGCTTCGCTGGGCCAGCTCTGTCATATCTGAATCTCACGAAGTCAGATCAAGACTCGTGTGATAGCCAAAACTTTGCCATCATCCTTCTTTTGAATGCCAGTCTGTCATGTCAGACTTTCACAAACATCATCACGAACCTCGTCGTCTCCTCCAAAAACAAGCGTACGGAAGATAATTTCGTTATATCGCTCTCTATGGTACGGACAACCAAGATCAGAGAATTGATGATTGCCGCCAAGCAAGGACCAATGGACGACAGCAATTTGAAAATATGCAACGAATCCATCGCCGCCATAGAAGCCGCACTCAGACAACACGAGAAATCGAATGATTGTGCGGAATCTCGCTCTTGGATAGGATTACAAGACGCGATCTGCGCCTTAGAAGAGGCGGGATTGGAGGAGAAAGATCTCGAAGAGATTCAACGCAAAGATCCCTCTGCGGCTCCTTCAACCAAATCTTATCTCAATTCTAATAAGAACCACAAAAAGAACAAGAAGCGCAGGCGTGACTTCCATGGCAACAAGGACGTTGACACAAACAACGACCGGTCTCCTGACAAAAAGGATGAGCATGACACACAGGATCAGCAAGAGGCCAAAAAGAAGTTCTTCACACCAAACAAACGCGCCCGCGATGATAAATTCCAGAAGGATAATAAGAAGAAGTTTTTTCAGTAAGGGATTCCGGTACACCCCATACCGATCCGAATCCCATTCTGGACGAGGGCAGCCCGATATCATCGGGAGGAATTATCTCAGCAATGCTATTATGCGAGGCGTTGGGAGTCGACTTCAAACCGGATAAGCCAAGGGCCATATATCGCCGTGGATGGGGACATAAATGCGTTAATCCCAAGAAGATCGCAGCTACGTGGACCCTCCCACTGCAGGACATGAATAACCAGACCGTGGAACTGACATTTGACCTGTTCGATGACGACTCACCCCTGACAATAGGGTTAGACGTGAAACGTCACAGCATAACGAACTTCTCTACAACGCCAGCCACGATCACTATCCATCGTCCAACCGACACTGCTCCAAGAGTTCTCGAACTATACATCAAATCCGATACAAGATATAACGCGAGAGCTCACATCTCAATAACTCCAACCATCGGAAACCTCCTATCAGCAGCCGTAAGGAATGAAAGACCACGCTCCTTGGTTAAGAGACTGCATCGGCTCACACACGCTCATCCAGATGAGATCATTGCCTTGTGTGAAAGAGCCGGTAAGTGTAGTGAGGAGACCCGACGGGAGGCGTATCTCGCATCGAAGAATTGCCAGATTTGTGCGGAATCCGGTCTGCCTCTTCCCACAAAGAAGATCTCCATATCACACGTGAACCAGGCGTTCAATGTGGAGATCCAAATGGACTACATGTTCTGTACCATTCGTGACACAAAGCACCTGGTACTCCATATAGTGGACTGTGGTACTGGCCTTTCAGAGACCGCAATCGCGACCAATCGGGAAGCTCGCAATGCCATATCTCTAATCGAAACCGAATGGCTGAATAGGCATGGTACCCCGAACGCAATTTCCGCCGATGACGAGTATAATTGTCGTGAAATAAGAAGGTTCCTATCCGGACGTGACATACAATTCAAGGCCAGGCCCGTACGGCGACACAATAAAACCGGAATAGTCGAAAGGAAGAATGGTACAATTAAGAGGATATTGGAAAGGTTGCAGAAGGAAAAAACCCTTGGATCAGACAGAACTCTACTGTCCCGGGCAACCTTCTTATCCAATTGTTTCTCCGGATCCAAAGCTCTAAGCTCATTCGAGCTAGCAAAGGGATACGCGCCATCTATCCTCGGTGCACCAAGACGCCTCGTGACCAAAGAGCTAATGGACGCGTACACTCAACAAGCCGCAACCAGAGCGCTCCAAAGGGCAATGAAGGCCCGCGACTATTCAGACATATCCGAATCCTGTATAAAACCGGGCGACGAGGTACTCTTCTACTTCAAAACTACGGCAAACAACGTGCCCGACGAATGGCGCTCTGCGGTGGTCGTCAAACCACATAAGCATCTCGTAGAAGTACGACGTACTCCAGGGGGGCGCATATCGAAGATCGCATACGAAGACATCAGACTGCGTCCTACCTCAGAGCTGGCTCGGGAGCTTTCAGAAGGGCTAATGGAGGACTACATTGACCTCACCCTTGCCACGGACTCCGAATCGGGCGAGGAACCGATTGCACAAAGCTCCGCTTCTTTGATGGTCTCGAATAACCTACACAGGAAAGAGTCATGAAGGACATGGGGAGCTACTCGGACGAGCTGATAAAGGAACCGATCTTGAACGAGAGACACGACCTGGAGTCCAAGGAGCAGGAAGTGCTCAAAGGAATACAGGACGTGATCGGATCTCGACAGGTATCCGCACGGGAGGTAGAATTCGCTCCACCATGGATACTCAAGAAGGCAGTTGGTCAGGAACACAACGACAACTGGACGCAAGCGTATGAGGAAGTTTTCGAAGAAGACGTACCACTCGACGCTAACGTCATATCATCGCATACCGTGTACAAGGTTAAGGAGGATGAAGAAGGCTTTCGTAAACAAAAAGCACGCCTCGTCACACACGGAAATAGGGATGACGAAAAGGACGAAATCCGGAAGGATTGTTCAAATGCGGATATGATAATCATCAGGCTCCTGATCAGTACCGCCTTATGCCTCGGGTTCTCCTTCGGCGTTGCAGACATAAAAGGTGCGTTCCTACAAAGCGGACCAATCCGAAGGAAGATATACGTCCGTCCTGCTCCAGAATTCAAGACGAAGCGCCGTGTGCTGTGGAAGCTAACGAAGCTTCCGTATGGGATCGTCGAAGCAGGCAGACAATGGGCTAAGCGAATTGAATCATGGATGTTGAACTGCGAGGACCTCGAAAGAGTACTTGGGGTGAATCAGTTGTTTTTAAAACGGAACGATCTCGGTCACATCACCCTAATCATCGCCAAAATCGTGGACGACCTCCTTGTTGGAGGTACCGAGAACGGCATCACTGCATTCATGCGACGTTTACAGCAGGAATTCAAAGTCGGCAAGATACGGCTTGGGAATAAGCTAACGTTCGCAGGATGCGACATCCTCCAGGACGAAGAAGGAAACATAACCGTGTCTATGGAGCCGTACATGCCACGTCTTAAACCTATCGAGCTCTCAAGAGCGCGCAGACGTGAACGAGAAGAGCGAGCTAGCAAGAGTGAAGTTAGCGATTACCGCTCGCTGGCTGGTACACTCATGTACCTTGGGGTCAGCCGTGTTACCCCCAAGCATCTTTGGTAACGTCGCGCATGCAACAAAAGCTTGGAGACCTCAGGGTCAAGCATCTTGTTGATGCTAACGCGATGTTACAGGGAAATTAACCAGCTACAGCCGAGGATCAAGTTTGTCGCCCACTGGAGTATCGGATGCTAAGCTTGTCAGCTTGTCGGATGCTTCCATGCCACTCGGATACAGCATATGGACAAAGTGGTATCATAAGCGGTATACGATTCACCACCGCATTCGACGAGGAACCTCTTTTCCATCCTATTCATTGGTCTAGTACCAAACAGAAGAGGGTTACATACTCATCGTTCGGCGCGGAAATCCTTGCCTGCGCAGACGCCGAGGACCGTGGTGTTGATATGAAGGAGACATTGGGTCTCTATATTTCCGCATATAGAAATGCCTCACCACATCTTGGTCGACTCCAAAGCCCCTCTTTGATACGATCACCACTCTTCACGAATGCCGTGAGTTTCGTCTGAGGAAAACGGTGACAATTATAAGAGATGCATTCGAATCGGGTGAGTTAGACATGATATCTTGGATTCCTGGCACAATCAATTTGGCGGACGCACTTACCAAGAGAAGCGTTCGACACTCTACGAATCTGAATAACATGTTGGAAAACGGGTTCTGGAACGTGGATCTTTCGCAAGGAACGAGCCACGACCACAAGACCTGGCAGTAGAGCCAGAAATAAGTTATATGATTGTTGAGGTATACTAGCGCGACGGGGGGTGTGTTGATGTCGTACAGATAACGTACACCATTGCTAACAGACGTAGGCTATTGTCAGCTAGTAGTCCGTCACTAGTTAGCCCAAAGGTCGGTTCTAGTATCCCTATATAAAGGCACATCGATAACCCAGGAGCTCAGAGGCAGAGCTCCCGGGGTAGACCTCTAGTGCCAACCTGTATTGCTTGTGAACCGTCCCTCCACTACTGCGCAATTGCAATGAACTTCGACTCTATGAGCGAAGCTCATACGAAAGTTATGGGCCCAGGAGAGGATCTCTCTCCAAGCAACATTTTGGTACCGCCGCGTCTTCGCCCCGATACCGATAAACTACTATGGCGGGGAAGCAGTGTTTGAATGGGCAGAAACCCTTCAAGCATGCGCTAACGGCGGCGACTCAAGAGCGAAAGGAGCAGCAGCTACCCTTGGCATGAGGCTCTATCGCTCTCTTGAGTTTTCGAAGAAGGAGCTCGTAAAGAAGGCTGTCAGGACCGGAGAACTAATCTTAACACCTCCTTCGGAAGATACATCTATCAATCAGATGGACGTTGTCAAGAAGATAGTAAACCTGGTCGCAAAGGACTCTACCGTGGACCGACTACGTCGCATCGTCCGACTCTACAAAGAGATCACTTGCTGCAAACGCAAATCTGGGGAAACCATATCAGCCTATATAGAGCGCTTCGCTGGGCCAGCTCTGTCATATCTGAATCTCACGAAGTCAGATCAAGACTCGTGTGATAGCCAAAACTTTGCCATCATCCTTCTTTTGAATGCCAGTCTGTCATGTCAGACTTTCACAAACATCATCACGAACCTCGTCGTCTCCTCCAAAAACAAGCGTACGGAAGATAATTTCGTTATATCGCTCTCTATGGTACGGACAACCAAGATCAGAGAATTGATGATTGCCGCCAAGCAAGGACCAATGGACGACAGCAATTTGAAAATATGCAACGAATCCATCGCCGCCATAGAAGCCGCACTCAGACAACACGAGAAATCGAATGATTGTGCGGAATCTCGCTCTTGGATAGGATTACAAGACGCGATCTGCGCCTTAGAAGAGGCGGGATTGGAGGAGAAAGATCTCGAAGAGATTCAACGCAAAGATCCCTCTGCGGCTCCTTCAACCAAATCTTATCTCAATTCTAATAAGAACCACAAAAAGAACAAGAAGCGCAGGCGTGACTTCCATGGCAACAAGGACGTTGACACAAACAACGACCGGTCTCCTGACAAAAAGGATGAGCATGACACACAGGATCAGCAAGAGGCCAAAAAGAAGTTCTTCACACCAAACAAACGCGCCCGCGATGATAAATTCCAGAAGGATAATAAGAAGAAGTTTTTTCAGTAAGGGATTCCGGTTACACCCCATACCGATCCGAATCCCATTCTGGACGAGGGCAGCCCGATATCATCGGGGAGGAATTATCTCAGCAATGCTATTATGCGAGGGCGTTGGGAGTCGACTTCAAACCGGATAAGCCAAGGGCCATATATCGCCGTGGATGGGGACATAAATGCGTTAATCCCAAGAAGATCGCAGCTACGTGGACCCTCCCACTGCAGGACATGAATAACCAGACCGTGGAACTGACATTTGACCTGTTCGATGACGGACTCACCCCTGACAATAGGGTTAGACGTGAAACGTCACAGCATAACGAACTTCTCTACAACGCCAGCCACGATCACTATCCATCGTCCAACCGACACTGCTCCAAGAGTTCTCGAACTATACATCAAATCCGATACAAGATATAACGCGAGAGCCTCACATCTCAATAACTCCAACCATCGGAAACCTCCTATCAGCAGCCGTAAGGAATGAAAGACCACGCTCCTTGGTTAAGAGACTGCATCGGCTCACACACGCTCATCCAGATGAGATCATTGCCTTGTGTGAAAGAGCCGGTAAAGTGTAGTGAGGAGACCCGACGGGAGGCGTATCTCGCATCGAAGAATTGCCAGATTTGTGCGGAATCCGGTCTGCCTCTTCCCACAAAGAAGATCTCCATATCACACGTGAACCAGGCGTTCAATGTGGAGATCCAAATGGACTACATGTTCTGTACCATTCGTGACACAAAGCACCTGGTACTCCATATAGTGGACTGTGGTACTGGCCTTTCAGAGACCGCAATCGCGACCAATCGGGAAGCTCGCAATGCCATATCTCTAATCGAAACCGAATGGCTGAATAGGCATGGTACCCCGAACGCAATTTCCGCCGATGACGAGTATAATTGTCGTGAAATAAGAAGGTTCCTATCCGGACGTGACATACAATTCAAGGCCAGGCCCGTACGGCGACACAATAAAACCGGAATAGTCGAAAGGAAGAATGGTACAATTAAGAGGATATTGGAAAGGTTGCAGAAGGAGAAAAACCCTTGGATCAGACAGAACTCTACTGTCCCGGGCAACCTTCTTATCCAATTGTTTCTCCGGATCCAAAGCTCTAAGCTCATTCGAGCTAGCAAAGGGATACGCGCCATCTATCCCTCGGTGCACCAAGACGCCTCGTGACCAAAGAGCTAATGGACGCGTACACTCAACAAGCCGCAACCAGAGCGCTCCAAAGGGCAATGAAGGCCCGCGACTATTCAGACATATCCGAATCCTGTATAAAACCGGGCGACGAGGTACTCTTCTACTTCAAAACTACGGCAAACAACGTGCCCGACGAATGGCGCTCTGCGGTGGTCGTCAAACCACATAAGCATCTCGTAGAAGTACGACGTACTCCAGGGGGGCGCATATCGAAGATCGCATACGAAGACATCAGACTGCGTCCTACCTCAGAGCTGGCTCGGGAGCTTTCAGAAGGGCTAATGGAGGACTACATTGACCTCACCCTTGCCACGGACTCCGAATCGGGCGAGGAACCGATTGCACAAAGCTCCGCTTCTTTGATGGTCTCGAATAACCTACACAGGGAAAGAGTCATGAAGGACATGGGGAGCTACTCGGACGAGCTGATAAAGGAACCGATCTTGAACGAGAGACACGACCTGGAGTCCAAGGAGCAGGAAGTGCTCAAAGGAATACAGGACGTGATCGGATCTCGACAGGTATCCGCACGGGAGGTAGAATTCGCTCCACCATGGATACTCAAGAAGGCAGTTGGTCAGGAACACAACGACAACTGGACGCAAGCGTATGAGGAAGTTTTCGAAGAAGACGTACCACTCGACGCTAACGTCATATCATCGCATACCGTGTACAAGGTTAAGGAGGATGAAGAAGGCTTTCGTAAACAAAAAGCACGCCTCGTCACACACGGAAATAGGGATGACGAAAAGGACGAAATCCGGAAGGATTGTTCAAATGCGGATATGATAATCATCAGGCTCCTGATCAGTACCGCCTTATGCCTCGGGTTCTCCTTCGGCGTTGCAGACATAAAAGGTGCGTTCCTACAAAGCGGACCAATCCGAAGGAAGATATACGTCCGTCCTGCTCCAGAATTCAAGACGAAGCGCCGTGTGCTGTGGAAGCTAACGAAGCTTCCGTATGGGATCGTCGAAGCAGGCAGACAATGGGCTAAGCGAATTGAATCATGGATGTTGAACTGCGAGGACCTCGAAAGAGTACTTGGGGTGAATCAGTTGTTTTTAAAACGGAACGATCTCGGTCACATCACCCTAATCATCGCCAAAATCGTGGACGACCTCCTTGTTGGAGGTACCGAGAACGGCATCACTGCATTCATGCGACGTTTACAGCAGGAATTCAAAGTCGGCAAGATACGGCTTGGGAATAAGCTAACGTTCGCAGGATGCGACATCCTCCAGGACGAAGAAGGAAACATAACCGTGTCTATGGAGCCGTACATGCCACGTCTTAAACCTATCGAGCTCTCAAGAGCGCGCAGACGTGAACGAGAAGAGCGAGCTAGCAAGAGTGAAGTTAGCGATTACCGCTCGCTGGCTGGTACACTCATGTACCTTGGGTCAGCCGTGTTACCCCAAGCATCTTTGGTAACGTCGCGCATGCAACAAAAGCTTGGAGACCTCAGGGTCAAGCATCTTGTTGATGCTAACGCGATGTTACAGGAAATTAACCAGCTACAGCCGAGGATCAAGTTTGTCCGCCCACTGGGAGTATCGGATGCTAAGCTTGTCAGCTTGTCGGATGCTTCCCATGCCACCTCGGATACAGCATATGGACAAAGTGGTATCATAAGCGGTATACGATTCACCACCGCATTCGACGAGGAACCTCTTTTCCATCCTATTCATTGGTCTAGTACCAAACAGAAGAGGGTTACATACTCATCGTTCGGCGCGGAAATCCTTGCCTGCGCAGACGCCGAGGACCGTGGTGTTGATATGAAGGAGACATTGGTCTCTATATTTCCGCATATAGAAATGCCTCACCACATCTTGGTCGACTCCAAAGCCCTCTTTGATACGATCACCACTCTTCACGAATGCCGTGAGTTTCGTCTGAGGAAAACGGTGACAATTATAAGAGATGCATTCGAATCGGGTGAGTTAGACATGATATCTTGGATTCCTGGCACAATCAATTTGGCGGACGCACTTACCAAGAGAAGCGTTCGACACTCTACGAATCTGAATAACATGTTGGAAAACGGGTTCTGGAACGTGGATCTTTCGCAAGGAACGAGCCACGACCACAAGACCTGGCAGTAGAGCCAGAAATAAGTTATATGATTGTTGAGGTATACTAGCGCGACGGGGGGTGTGTTGATGTCGTACAGATACGTACACCATTGCTAACAGACGTAGGCTATTGTCAGCTAGTAGTCCGTCACTAGTTAGCCCAAAGGTCGGCTAGTATCCCTATATAAAGGCACATCGATAACCCAGGAGCTCAGAGGCAGAGCTCCCGGGGTAGACCTCTAGTGCCAACCTGTATTGCTTGTGAACCGTCCCTCCACTACTGCGCAATTGCAATGAACTTCGACTCTATGAGCGAAGCTCATACGAAAACAGTAGCTTTTTCTGAAGGCCCTCACAGTGTGTAGATTTTCCCTACCCGTTTTCCCCCTGTGTTTCGTAAAGCGTGCCTCTTTGAGACATCTTGGAATATGGCCATTTTCCATCTCTCCTGTTGCTGCAACCACAGGCGAATGGAATCATCTTGGTTGTCTGTTGGGTGTGGTATTGAAACGGGGATCGCCTTTACTTTGTCATGAGTGGAGCTCTTGCCTTGATTTTTGACCGCTTCGTGGGCCTGGCGCAACCGGTTGCAACGTTAGTAGCCGAGCCTAGGAAGCTTTACGGTCGTGTTAACAAAGTACGAACTTGGAAGGGCGAAGTGATAAAAGGGTACAGGGAATCGAAGAAGCTTTATGATTTCTACAATATGCTGTACCCGAGTCACGACGGTGAGACAAACATCTTCGTACTAGAGAAAGACGGAGTGCCCGACTTTGTCCTTTACGAAGCTAATGAAATGGGGCTAGCCTTTGTTTCCAAGTTGTTCGGTGCAATGCGGCAAACTTTCATTAATGGAGATGTGTTGTGGGAGTGCCTCGCGAACCATTTTGCTCCTGTTAACGTTTTTTGGAAATGCATACGTCAGTCTATGGATAGGGCTAGTCACTTGTCGTGGACTGACGGTTTATTGCTGGCATTCTTCCAAGGTGATATGGATACGCTGGAGCAGTCCATGCAAGAATCGCAGTATGAAGTCGACAAATTTCAGGGCATTGTGTCCGGTTCAGCTGTCGTGGGGAACATTACCCGTGGAGAAGGTAAACCTAGCTTGTTACGCGCGTTCAAACAGAGGTACAACTACTCTGTTTCAATCGATGCCTATCCAAGTGATGAACAATTTGCAGCACGGACCAAGGGCGAGATTACCAGCATTGGGTATTTGGTGTGCGAGGATGAGTTTATCATCCTTGAAACTTCCGAGCGTGGCGAACATAGGTGTCTCAATGTGGCTAGGAACGACTACGGCTTTGATATAACTTCCAATTTGAAAGACGATGTCCAAGTTAGGGACGAATTCTCCAGTGCTACTTCCCGAGTAGCTCTGTCCGCTATGCGAACGTGTCAACGTCTATGTCTGAACATGTTAGATGCAAGGATCCTAGTTGAGACCATCGTTCAAATGCATTCCAGTTCTCAGTTCTTAAGCTTACGAGGGACGGTTTATCGGCAAGAAACGTTACGAAAGGAGGAGCTGGGCTGCGATTCCGAGGGAAAGAATATCCTGAACTTTTGTAAATTGGCGCAAATCGTCAGGAATATGGAGTACGCTCTTGAACGAGCGATACATGACAGATCCCAGCAGAGAAAAGGTCGCGTCACGGCCACGTTCGATGAGCTCAGGAAATTGCAAAAAGGAGGAAGCAAGGAAGACCTGGGCCTTGCGTCAGAATGTTCGACCATTATTTTCAATGAGCTTAAGGAGAAGTTCAATCACGCGAGTGCGAGTCCGGCTTCCGGGTACCATAGCTCCCCCAGTGCACTTAGCGTGCTGTCGAACTCAGGATGGGAGGAGGCCAAGCCAGTGATATCACAGGTTTTGAAGAAAGTTGCGGACGAAGCGGCATCCGCCTTCAAGAAGGCGCGCAACTCTTCTGCAAAAGTGAGGACAGCCAAGGCACCGCCGAACCCGGGACTGCTGTGGTTCGATCGTATTTTCGCCGGCGGGACGCTTACTCGGCGGAGGAGTGAGGAGCTTAAGGAAAAGGTTCTCCGGAAGGATGAGCCGACGCGAGTCGATGGCTCGTTCGAGGAGATCTATTACTACCCCCTGATCGACACGATATTTGCGATCACCAATTCCGAAGAGGCAAAGAAGTACAGGGCGACGACAGTCCAGATGCCCGGCTATGGTGGGAAAGAGAGTCACCCAGGAGTCCTGGCGGCATTCGTGAAGTGGTTGGACAACGATCACGTGGACCAGCAGGGTAAGCTCGTGGACGAGGTGCTGAAAAAGGGCCAGCAAGGTTTCGACAAGCTGTTGAACGTGCTCGATCCTGAGCTGGGAGCCACGATCTACAACGACATCGACTCGTCCATGACATTGACGGTATCGAAGCTCGTCCAAATCTGTGGCGACCTGCCGCGGACGTTTGACAAGGCCTGGGTCGTCCGAGAAGTCCTGTCAATTTGCGCAGTGCTCGGGGTGTCGTACACTGTGGACTCCGCGAACTACGCGTGCTTCAGCAAGGTCGTGGAGAGTTGGCAGGATGTAAATAGCAATACCAAGAGAGTCATTAATTTCAACTACCCGGTGCCAGTGAGCGGAGCTGTGGTGCATGCAAGGAAGCACGTTTCACGAGGAGAGTTGTTGTACGTCCTGGGGACTATGTCGTCGAGAGAGGTCGGCAACCAGGTCGTGATCACTGCGACAGGGGACATCAACCAAATCCTAGTTCGCCCTGAAAGAAGCCGAGGTTTCCACATCATCAACCCGGTCCAGGAGCATGATACAAGTTCTCAGACGAACACCGTGAACGTCTTGCACCTAGAAGTGATGAATATACCACGAGAGTATCAGGGCTTCGGTAGAGACAAGATAATTTCAGGGAACTCTGGCGTGCAGGGCTTGAGCATGTACGTCAATTGTCTGCGAGGCCTCCGTCCTGTTTGGATTGATGGAGAATGAATAGCTACCGGTGCACGAGTTCGGAGTAGTCGTTTGCGCCTGTTAACGTTGTGTCCGCGCCCAAGACCACCGGCCTCACGAAGGCCACTGACTCCGCTTTATCCGGAGCCATCGCAATCGCTAGCCGCAGATCTGAATGCGTCACTCGCCCATCAGATGGCAGCGGTGCAAGCTCACGACTGCTTGCTGAGATTCTCAGCAAGTCCTCGAAAGCGTGCATCGCCTGGCCCGTGTGAAGCTGGACAAAAGCGCTGTATCTATGCGCCTAGCTTTATGCAGAGCATTGTCGAGCTTCTCTTCCATTAATTCTGGAGCGGCGGTGGCGGTCTGCATCAGCCCCACTTGGCATGAAACGCTCCTCCGCTGCGTCACGCTCCCTACGCCCCTTCTTGTACAAGTACTTTGATCTATGCGTTTGCTGCTTTGCTGAAGAGCTTAGCAGCGACGTTTTTCGCTTCAGTCTTGGATTTGGGTTTTGTTTCGCTGTCTGTCTATCCACCGCGTTATCTCGCACCCGACGTCTAAAAAACGTCATCCAGACTCGTCCTTTGCGTCATTTTCTCGTTCAAACTTAGCTCCTCTTCCCTCTCCCACTGCTCCGTTCTCACCCGCCCGTCCAAGTTCTGCACCCCCTGCGCTCAACTTCAGTTGTCTGTACTTCACTGCGTCACACATCTACCAGCACACTGTGTCGTCCCTCGTACAGCCAGCATTCGTTCAGCCGCTTTTCGTTGAGCCGCACAAACAGTACCGACAGCTCATTTTGTAACCCGCTTAACAACAACAGCATTTTCCACCCCATCATTTCAAAATTTGAGTAATTGGACGACACAATAGGCAGCGTGGTGTGACCACGGTTGGTGTGGGGTTTTAAGATAGCGGCATTCACGTCCAAAATTCTTGGCGTGCCACATCATGAAACGTCACGGTTGTCACGGTTGCCGGTTGCATTCTTTCGGCTTTCCCCGATCAGCGGCAGATCCGGTAGCTCTTGACAGATGGATTCCATCTCCCATCTCCCATCGGCAGCAGCTAACCTTTTATCCTCTGCGGAGATCATGGTGTTCACGCTACATACGTGAAGACGCAAACCCCTCATGGCACTCCTCGTTTTGCTTTCGCTGCTGTCCGCCGCTCTGTGGCTCGTTAGAAAGCCGCTACACCCGCTCCATCTTTTCGGTGAGCATCCCCCTTCCTTGTCGCAGGTCGAATACAACAAAGGAGTCTGGGCTGAGAACGATCTGCTCACCTCCGCCATCAAGCTACCACATAACCCAACTCTCTTTTCGCCAGAGACCGCCTTCGTTCGCGAGTCCGATTGCAAGGTATTCGTCACTGATTCGCGAGGTATCGTCTGGACAGTGGCTCAAAACCACTCAGCGTACGAGCTATACGCAGTCACTGGCGGCGCCTTGCTAGGCGGCGCTTCCGATCCTAACACTGGTGCCCTCTATGTATGTGACTCTGCTCATGGCCTTCTTCGCATACCACCCGATCCGAGCAAGGCTCATGTAGAGATTGTGTCTTCCGCATTGTCATCCGATCCGTTTGATGAGGTCACCTACTGCGATGATGTTCACGTAGCACCCGATGGCAAGGTGTACTTCACGTCCGCCACCAAGCTTTTCCCACAACGCGAAATACACGGTCGCACTTACAATACCTATGCAACGTACGTTGCGGATGTTTTGTACGGCTCTCCATCCGGCCGCGTGTTGGTGTATGATCCGGAAACAAGGCAAACCACCGAGCTTGCAGACGGCATTGCTTTTGCAAACGGAATAGCAGTCCATCCCAGCGGCGACTACGCGCTCGTCGCCGAGTCAATCACCATGAGAATCTGGAAGCTATGGCTTCGAGGCGACAAGTGTGGCGAGAAACAGCTGTTTGCAGAACTGCCGGGCTTTCCAGACGGAATCTCATATGATGCTGTTGGAAAACGATTTTGGATCACTCTCTACGGCCCACCTGTACTGGCCTCCCGAATTGTACCGCGACTGCCGGTTTTCATCCGCCGACTTGCTGTAAATCTTCCTCCCAAGCTTCTCGTGCCGAGATTGCCCGCTAGCATGGTCGCGGTCGTTGATGAAGAAACTGAACAAGTGAGCGTGCAATATGGAGACCCTTCCCGCTCGCATGGATTAGTTGCAGCTGCCCATCGATGTGGGGACTATCTGTGGCTGGGAATCCTTCATGGGAGCACCATTTCTCGCTTTCGACTTCCGGACACTGCATAGAATTATAATGGAGATGCAACGTCCTTCTCGTCGTCTATGGAGGACTTGTGATGTGAATGACCCGCATGACTCATTACCGTTTCATGCCAAATGACTCGAAAGAAGGCAAAAGCTGAGCGACCAAAGTGAGATAACACATCGCTCCCGTCAAAGCATATGTGCGACTACATTGATCGGGATAGAGGGGATAGGACATAGCGCATACATATCATGCTGTTTTTCTTGGCGAATGCTGCTGATTCGCGAAGTTCTGACACTATGAAGCACGGGCTGCCCCAACTTGATTTACAACGTGTGCTGCTGGACAACCCTTGTTCTCTCACAAGGAACTTATGGCTTTTTGGCTCCGAGGCAAACGGGGGCCTTGAAAGGGGAAGCTGTCAAATGTGCTAAAGTGCGATGCCTAACAGCGAAAACCCACCACTGCGATGCACAGATCGAAGCTGACGTTGACCAGTATGCCATCACCCCATGTAGACATGCGCTGGACATCCTTTGTGAGATCGGGGCTTTGGGTGGCGGTCTAAGATCTGAGCCATAGCAAAACTCTGGCCTCGGAGTTGTCCCTTCATGAACTCTCAGACATCCAAGTACAAGTCTCCGGATGAAAACGCGGTTATGAACTGGCTCTTAGGCGTCGATCTGGGATACGAAACGCTTCGAGCTCCACTTCTTCCCTCTAAAGGTGAAGTACGCGCTCTCCAATTGCTTCCGACTATCACAACTTCTGTGTCGTGGTCCATGTTAAACATTGCCATGTCCGTGAGCTCATGGACGTCTTCCTTGCATGCACATTCGAGGTCTGTGATTTTGCCATCGCAGATAGCATGAAACAATAAGTAAAGGCAAGCTTGGGGGTCAACACATTTTCGCATGTTATGGCGAATAACTGTGTGAGGAGACGGAGGCTCGTTTTCATTCTCCTGACGAATTTCACTCGTAGTTATCACTCCCAAAGACCAGAGTGCAGCAGTCTCCTCCAAATATGGCCACACACGATAAAACGAATCAAAGGTCCTATCCCTCTCTGGTGCTCTCACACCAAGACTGAAAACAGGCCAGATGACGTAAGGTATGATTCCTGTGTGCGCCCAACAGCCCAGATTAGAATCACGCAGCCAAAGGCATTGATCAAGCCATATTCGAACCTCTCGTACGTTGGACTTGGCCAGTACACTCATCGCTACTTCAAAATTCTCCCACTGATCCTCGGAAAACCTGTTGCGACCAACGCCTCGGTCGCGATGAGTGTACGAGATAGCAAAAATGGGAATGTTATCCCTGGCACAGCGATGATAATCTTGTTCACAAGCAGCATAATCGGCGCGTCGCAACTGAATGCCGAACATTTGTATGTCGGTATCATCGGCTGGATTTAAAACACGAGAGAGGCCTTTGCAAGCTTCATCCAACACCAGCCTGCCAAGGGTGTGAGCAACCGAATTTTGTCGTTTGTAAGCTTCTTCCAGCAAATCTTCCATGAACAGCTCAGGTGTTTCGGAAGGACGTTCAGTCCGAACTGGAACGATCTTGAAGGCGGCACATGACATTTGACAAGTAGAAGCAACTGAAGGCGATGGAGGGCCAGTGCCCTCTGAAGCGGAGGCTGTGGGTGAATATGGTGTGGCGGAATACGGGGCCGATGGAGAACCATGCGGATAGTCTGGAGTACCTGCCAAGGCGGAAGGCAGAATAAAGGGGCTTTGAAGCGGCGCATTTGCGGTATGGTACGACTCACTATCGGCCTCGCACGGAGGATGAGGGTATCCTTCCGGTGCAGGTTGACTGGCTTCCGGTGGGGATGCGTTCAGCCTCCCCCCGACTGGATCATACCTTGACGAGGGACGAGAAGGGACATGGTTACCTGAAGAAGATGGGTAGTGCACCGGCACGGCCGGCGAGCTGTGAGAGTGAGGGATGTGGCCAGGGTGATAGCTGTTCGGCGGTGGTGAAGCGGGTTGGTACTGGTCATACTCGGGCGATGGTAGGTCTGGTGCCGACACATACGGGCGCTGCAAATGAGAGGCGTCGTAAGAAGCGTTGTTTTGTTGGGAAACGGTTGCCGGCGACGAATTATGAGCAGGGCGTGAGTAATATTTTGGAGGTAGCGCATGTGACGGTTGAGGTGGTTGAGGATAACCTGGTGGAGGTGTGAGCGGGGGGGCGGACGGAGACGGCAAAGGATATAGGTTCGGCGTCGAGGCACTGGCGTCATGCGGATGAGAAGGGTGGTGCGGTGCTGCAGGCGGCGGACGAAGAGATGGTGTTGACGTGTTTGGTGCGTGTTCATAAGACGGAGGACGACCTGGGTACGGTGGTGAAGGATACGAAGTTGATGACGGAGGGTGGCTGGGAGGGCTGGCGTACGAGGATTGGTCCGCTACATGTGGCGCGTGAGTAGGGCGGTGGGGAGAGTACAAGGAGTTTGGGGGAGCAGCGAACGGCTGGTCGGACGGAGGCGGTGGTGGTGTAGGTGCGGTACCAGGCGGGTTTGATGGAGGAGGAGGAGGAGGAGGAGGAGGAGGCGGGGTGGGTGCATGCGGGTAGAATTGCGGGGGCGTGGCTGCACCCGGTGGATATGGATAGATAGATGGAGGCGGGTACGAGTATTGGGGTTGGCCAGCGGACGACGAAGAATGCGAGGCTGCGGGATCAATCTTGAGCTTGTCCAAACAGTCGGCGGTCTTGTGCAAGACCTGCTGCGCGGCGCTGATGCTGATGGAAATCAGCTTGGAGGTCTTTCCGCCGGTGGGCATTTCGGCGGCGTGAGCGGACGCGAGTCCGCTGTGTGCGATGAGGCGGGTACGGGAACGGAAGGTGAGGTAGGCGGCGGACGGGTTTTAAGAAGGCGCGCTGCTGCTGCGAGGGCGGCGAATGATTGTTGCCGGGACTGCGCATTCGTTGCACATGCCCAGTTGGCGCGTGACGAGGCGGGTGACATTGTAATTGGGTTGCCTCTTTGCCGCGGATGCTTGACAGCGTTCCGCACGCGTGCGGTGGCGAGCGCGGCGGCTTCCGCGGTTGGGGAAGGGCGGCGATGTGGACAGCGGGCGCGCCGCGTGGAAGAAGGCGATGGCGGCGACGGCGGCGATAGCGGCGACGGCGCCCGAGGTGAAGGGGAGAGTCGGCACTGCGAAAGGCGGAGCAGAGCTGAGCGGCGGGAGAGGTGCTTGTGCACTGCACAACGTGCAGCGCTGCTGCGCAGTGCGCGAGCTGCTCTTCGGTGCCACAGAGGATGGAGTGACGGCGCGTGACACGCGAAGCACGTCATTTTGATACGGTACAACAGCCGAAAAGAAGGCGCGCTGCCAATCCGGTCGTGAGTGCTTTCCCCAGTCGGTTGCTTTGTCGCACCTGTCGCACCTTTTGACGACAAAGGCATGAGCGATTGCTGCCAATGCAGTTGTCAGTATGAGTGATAACCACTGTCGCAAGCTTAAACGGGTTTGGCCGTACAGTCCCAGCCGCGCTGTCCCAGCCGCGCTGTCCCAGCTGAGTCTTCTCAAGCAAGAAATACGCCAAATCGCAAGCTCTAACACGTAAAGAACAGGGCTAACATAGAACTGTGCATGGTATCATGTTTTTCGGGGAGATAGAGTGCAAGTGGTCATGCGGAAGAAGGGTAAACGGCAGCGGCGAAAATAGCACCAAGGATGAACCTGCGGCCACGTATGTACCTTCTACGCGGATCACGTTCTGTTCCGGTGTCCGCTGACTAACGTCTCGCAAACAAACCAGTTTCTTGCTCCACGGAAAGGGAAAGAGAAAACGATGATAGAAATGGTCAAGCAATTGCTTTGCAGTCCAACGTTTTGGCCTTCTCTAGGAGAGAGGGCTACATGAATGTAGGCAAAAAGGAGTAGCGGACCACACTAACGGGGGAGAACATGCTCCCCTTTCTTCCGGAGTTGATACAAGTCTACGAGCTCGAAAACTGGTTCATTACACAGTCGCTTCTTCGATTTATTGTTCATATCTCTGTTCAGCTGTGCTCTACGTTCCAACTGCTTGGCTGCCATACGACTTATCCACGACAGCTTCAACGACAAACCTACATAGAATGCTCTTCACCTCGTCCAAGTTACCCTCCATGCAGGTCCGCAAGTATTCAACACAAACCGCCATCAAGTCGATACAACAGTTGTCGCTATCGCCCGTGGTCCCGAGGTTGAAAATCCCTCGGCATGGCGTGCTCTTTGAGCATGCGCTCGAGGTCAGAACCGCTCAACATATCACGATTTGGCAAATCACGCTTTGGTACCCTGGCAGGTCTGTTCGGCAGTGAGTCCTGCATCATTGGCAAACGTTGTAGTTGCTCCATGGTCGGTGTTGCAGTAGAGTCGGACGTCAAGGAACCCGACACCAAAGAAAGGAACAGCGCTGAGAAAAGAGCCGGAGCGCAAACAAAAGCTTGCGCTGATCGTTTGTCGCTGGTCTCCTTCATCGATCTACCCTTCGCCATTGGTGTGTCTGAGAGGTTGGGAGATTGACTTGATTTGAATAGTCGGTGTTTGAGTGCAGAAGAAAAGACTCTCCCTAGTTCGTCGTGAGGGCGTGCCTTTCAGAGTTGAGTTTCTATGCAGAGTTATGTCTTATGCAGATTGTCTTGTAGATACCCTTGGTAGATATATTCTGCACAAGTGGAAGGCATGGCCTTGAGGTGACAGAATCAAAAATAGAGCTAAAATGTATGATCTGGTGGACGAGGTCGTACGTCGTAATTCACGATTGTTAAGACCTCGCAAGTGCTCTTAACGAAATTACCCTCTGGACCTTTCCCCTTCAAAAGCACTATGGGGATTTCTGTTCCCCTCGCTACCGACGCCGAGCTCAAGATATACGTTTGCAGCGGATGGGTCGTCAAAATAGTTTTATTGTACATGAGTAGTTCTGATTGAATGGCACTCGCAAGACTCGGGGAGCACCCTTGAACGTAAAAAGATGATGCGATGTATGCAGGCAGTATGGTTCTCAGACGTGATGGGTATTACTCCACTGGGGCTCGAAGACATTGAGGTAACGGATATCCATGAATGGTCCTCACATCAATAGCTTCCATGCTTGCATTGTGTAAGGCCTGCAAGCCCTTATCAGCATCTTCAAACCCAATACAATCGGATGGATTCACACCAAGCCTCTCGGCAGCGGTTAGAAAAGTCTCTGGGTGTGGCTTACCTTGAGACACATCCTCAGCGGTAACAACGGCGCCGAAGTGTGATACATTAATATCACAGTATCGTAAAGATGTCAACACATCTTCACGTTCCCCACCGCTGGCAACGGCAACGGGTAAACCCTTCTGCCTTGCGTAATGTAACAGTTCCACAGCAACGGAAACGGGCCTGATTGTCTGCAGTCGATTGGGCAATGTCTTCATGCGCGCGTTGAGAACGCTTTGTACGCTCACGCCGGACACGTTTTGCTCGGCTGCCAGACGAGGGATGATTTCAGAGGCCTGCATACCAGCCATAGCGTAGAACTGGTGCTCGGGGAACAGCAGCCCATGTTGAGCCAACGCCTCCTGCCAGGCAATCTTGTGTACCGGCATAGAATCGACGAGCGTGCCATCGTTATCGAATATGACGGCGGCTGCACAGTCTATACGGCGCTTGACGTCGTCCACGGTGAGCGACGGGGTGATCATGGTGTCGGCGGGCAATCGACGACAGCAGCCTTCTCGGAGGCCGAGGTCAATGCGGAGTTCGAGGCCAAGTGCTCCATGTAGCGCGGACACGGCGCGAAGCGAAAGGACAGCGCCTTCGTGGCGACGTACAGCCAATCAGCGCGCCGAACGCAGGCAGGCGCACCACCTGGCAGCCGTGAAGGCCAGTCCGACAGCCTCTTGACCAGGCATAAGCTTTTTCTTGTCTTGGCGTTGGCACATATCTACAGTACTCTGTCAAATAAGGTGCTTGTTGACAAGCGCTTGTTGACAAGCGCTTGTTGGCAAAAGGTTTACAGGAGAATGGAAGCTAAACTTTACCCCTATGTGCAAGGATCATCCTCATGATGCACAGCGAACTTCTTTAACGAGGTTCCTATTGACGCAGCAAATCTCTTTCGTTCTTAGCTCGCTCTTTCTAAAACTCGTGAGACAAGCTTATGCAATTTCTTTCCGCAGAAACGCAATTGCTGCGCGCCGCGCTTGCCATCGGCAGCAGCGGTGGCGTTGTGTGCACAACGCTCGCGCGCCTTGCGCGCTCTCCATGAATTTGGGAGCAGCGGCAACGGCAGCGGCGGCGGCGCTATACGAAAGGAAACGAATACAATGCTCATTCGTTCCGTCAATTCGGTTATGCAGTCTCCCCTCGACCGCCTCGGCTCCCACGGCCACCTCGGCTCCCGCGGCCACCTCGGCTCCCACGGCCACCTCGGCGACCTCTCCTTCCACGTCCACCTCGAGAACCTCGATACGGACGTCCGTTTTCGGGGTTAACTTCATCTCCCGATAGTCTGCTTGTAGTACCATGAGCGTTTCCGCTCTCCTGGTTTAGTTCGAGGCCTGAATCCAAACCTGGCTGCAGCACTTCCGCATTGGCACCTTCACGTTCGCGCAGCTCTTCAGGATTAGTCGCTTTCGATCCCCGAGCACCCTGCTTGCGCCCACGATGGCCTCTACGGGTTTTTGAATTCTTTTTCTTTCCTTCGACAGTGCTTTCGCCGGTCAAAGACGCTTCCGGAAGATTACCGTTAGAATCGGTTGCACAAGAACTGCTGGCTTCACAGGTGCCCCTAGCGATGCCATTTTCATCATTCAAGCGAGGGCGTACATCGATGCCATCCATAGAGTCAAAACTGAGCTTTTGAAGGCCAATTATATCATCTAGGCAGACACAAGCTAATCCAATCCCTGACACCTCTGTCGTTACATTTGCAGCCAGATTGCGAATCCTCTCTTTGTACCCATCAAGCAGATATTGCTCAAGCGAATAGGATGACACCGGTATTGTCATTAGGGTGAGGAGAAGTCGATCGGAGGAATCATTCATCCTGCCCATTCTCATTGTTTACCACATTTACGATCCCGGGGCTGTCTCAAGAGTTGCGATGTTTCTTCGCTTATGTATAGGCATGCTCAGACCACAAATTCCAATTGTGAGTGTTGCAACTATCATGTTTCGAATTCACAAGGCTCAATGGTTCTTAGAACCTGTGACCAAGGCAGCGGTTTGCTCGTCATTAGTAAAGAGGATACGCAGACGTCACGCGAGCAACGAATTGGCGATTCTCAGCGTGCTATTGATTTCGACAATTAGCGATGCGTCGTTGGTTGTCTACGTGAGCTTTCGAAAAGTGTGCTCAACGGGGGATTTTGGGAGAGAAAGTTGTAGAAGCACTTCTCACAACGGCACCCACATCATGTAACGATCGTGATTGCTCTTTGATTCGTGTTGACAAAGTCGCCTGGTCGAAATTATCGCCCCAAGTAACCTTTGTGCTGGAAATGCGTGTTTGAAGCCTTTGCTTCCTTCCCACGCTCCCCTGCTTTCCATCGCCACATCATGACCGTTGTTGCGTTCACACCGTTTGCCCCAACAATCGATGTCGCTGCAACACCTCTCCCAGCATCTGCACCTGCCGTACCTCTGAAGCCAGCTGCACCTGACCCTCCTCCGGGCAAACCACGCTTTTTGAGGTTCTGAGCCGCAAACGCGCTCATGTTAGCCCCATTACCATACGAGCTGGGCGCGTGACTGGCATGCCCCACAAGGCTTCGCTGTTGCTATTGCAGTTGTTGTTGTCTAACATCAACCACGGAATTCCTTTTAGCGTGGAGTTGCTTTGCATTATACGCAGGGCGCGAAACTTGTTGGTTCTGCGCATTGGCATTGTAAGTTGCAGCCGCCTGTCGGCTCTGGTTTATCTGATTGATTTGTTTCTGTCTCTGGATTAGAAGCAACTCTTCTTGGCTGCAATCTTGGGTTCAAATTAGCCTTCCCTCCCAACGACAGACTTGACTTGGTCTATGAAGAGATGACCTTCTGCGACGTTGGCAACAATAGTCCGACAAGGATCACGTCATTGCGCCCATTGTGAGCGCCATCTGGCGCTGCAGAATTTGCTGCGTCTCTGCTCCGGAAATGAGCAGAAGCGCTGCAGCTGATGTTGGCCTTGGCACGCGCGCGAATCCAGGTGGTCGGCGTAGGGGTCGCGTTCTGGGCTTGCGAGTGATGTTAAGAGGATGGGTAAGCTTGTGCCCAGCACAACCTTGGGTGTAAGAAGTAAGTGCCGGTCGGGGATGGAATAGAGAAAACCAGAAATTGGCCTTGGCAATGATTCGTTCTACAGCGCGCGCAACAGCTGGGGCAATACTTGCGGTTTCTTGTTCTAGATCGTGATACAAATTGGCCATGTCTGATCGTAGTAAAACTCGGATTTCATTTCGCTTGGCGGTGGCTTTGACGTCAGCATTGAATAATTGCGTAGGTGGTTGATATCAGCAATTCGGCATCCTTCGAAGTAGTGACGTTGACTCATTCCGGGCAGATCTTCCGCAGGAGGAACAATTACTAGCTAGGTCCAGGCATCGCTAAAAATGTCGGCCGTTATGGTCGTACGGACAGCGCGGCAGCGTGGTAATGCCGATTCCGAATAGGAGTTGGTTGGGGTTGAAGATTCAGAACTTTCTTTCTGCCATTCTCAAACGCATTGCCTCGCATATGTAGGTCATCAAGAGCCATTTTCTTCACGAATCCTCTGTGATGCTTCGGGAATGTTCCTAAGTTGCGCATAGTCCTAAATCGAGGAGAATTGCAAAATCCATTTCCCATGCCATTGTCATGATGGCGTCTTTCACTTTTCTGAGTTCCCTTTCGAATCCTTGGGTCTGTACACTCCGGAAGAGCTCTTCGACGGGGTCAAGTCGTTGCGTGTTCGATGTTGTGCATCGCAGTAAGAGGCCTATTTGGAGGGAACTGCCTGTTAGAAGATACAGGGTGCAGGAGACAAGGTGAGGGGACTCCTGACGCTGTGTACGTGTATCTACTGCACAGTGTGAAACTTCACACGACTGGCCCAGTCGCTGACGTGTGCACGCCATGGCTGGGCGCGCCTGACACAACAGGCGCGCACAGTTGGCGTCACGCGCGCGCCGCAGCTTTCGTAACTGCCTCTGCTGCTCCCGGCCGTAGCCCGGGCTGTGCAATACGCCGTGGCCGTTGCTCAACTCTTCACCGCGCCTTGTTCTACCTTCCGCCCGCCCTTCCTGCCACTTCTGTCATTCCATTTCTTGCCAATGGTTCTGTGAGCAGTTTGGCCGCCCGCTGCGAACGTAGTCTGTCTACCTTCTTCATCGTTTGTTTCACAGCCGTTCTGGGAGATGTCATCCGCATTGCCGCCGCGCGGATTGCGTGTGCTCTACTTACCGGACCGACTGGTGCTTCACGACCTCACATTCGCGCTCAACTCCCACCCTTCCAGTCGAAACGCTCTCGTCGACGCCGCCAACTCCGTGCATCGAAAGCAAAGTCCCGCCCCATCCGCGCCCAAGAACCTCATTGACTTTGACTTACCGTCCCCCCCTCCAGTTACGACAGCCGTGAACACCGACCCTCGTAAAGATTCGCATCGTTACCTTGTTTTTCCGTTCGCGACTGATGTGGATCCTTTAAACCCTGAGCCTCCGTTCGTTGCGTCCTCTCCTGAAGATGCAGGCATTCCGTCTTCCACTGCGTACTCAGCGCTGCCTGCCGATGCCGCTGCAGCATTTTTAGGCATTCTTCCTCTTCACTCTGCCTTGTTCGTGGTGCTTGCCATACAGGCTCGTCGTGCGGGCGCGCATCCGTCTGGTAGTATCATGTCCATATCAAAGATTCGTCTCGTGCGACTGGGAGAAGCGCTACCGTCCAAAGATGATAAGGAAGTTGCGTCTGCGCTCACAAAGATTCTCGAAGGCGGTTCCGTGTACTATTCCACCTCGATGGATATCACTCTCAGATCTCAGCGAAACGGTCGTCATCACAGCAAACATACTTTCTGGTGGAACTTTCCGATGGTGGATCGATTACCACATGCCTGCAGGTCTTGGGCTGTGCGCACGATATACGGTTTTGTCGGCACGAGTGTGATGAGATTTCAGAGTCCTGCCCTTTCCACCGGCAGCGGCGAATTCACCACTACTCTCATTTCGCGACGTTCGCGCCACAGAGCGGGCACAAGGTATATAACCAGGGGCGCCGATGCCTTGGGAAACGTTGCGAATTTTGTAGAGACGGAGCAGCTTGTTTGGGCTGAGGAGACCAGTCACATATATACATCGTTTACTCTGATTCGCGGCAGTGTGCCTGTTTTCTGGCGCCAGGATAACGGTATTGCGAAGCCAAGTCCCGAGCTTGATGCCACTCTTCTAGCGAGTCGCACTGCCTTTACAGAGCATTTTGACACTCTAAGACACATGTATGGCTACGCCTGCTCTGTCAGTCTGGTAGACCTGAATGGCAGCGAGAGCGTTCTTGCTCAAGCGTTTGAACGTCACATGGAACTCTATCTTCGAGCTTATGACAGAGAGAAGTCCCCAAAACTGGTAGCGTTTGACTTCCATAAACAGTGCGCTGGCAAGGAGTATGAGCGTGGGCTTTCCATTCTTCTTGGCAAACTACGTGAGGACATCCACAGCTACGGTTTTTACGAAAGCGACCATGACCTGCATGAGCTGAAGTCGCAGAATGGAGTGTTCCGAGTGAACTGCGTCGACTGCCTGGATCGCACAAACGTTGTGCAGTCCCTCATTGCGCATGAAGTTCTGTCGAATCAAATACGAAAGGTGTTTTCCAGGGAGATGAAAACGTCGAAGAACGTGGCACTACGTTTGTACAGTGAGTCCGAAGATCGTTACAAACACCTGTGGGGGGATAACGCTGACGCTATTTCAAAGCAGTACAGCGGGACCGGTGCGTTGAAGACTGACTTCACAAGAACCGGTAAGCGCTCCACTACAGGTGTGATTGGCGATGGAGTCAAGTCCGTTATGAGAATGTATTACAAGAACTTTGTTGATGAAAGTCGCCAAGAAGTGATCGATATTTTGTGTGGAAATGTCATTCTTCGAAAACCATCATTAGGAAGCGATGAAGATACGGGAGGAAAGAGTTCAGACGAGGAAGAAATGAAGCGCCAGTCGAGTGACAGTCTTACCTCAAAGCTATGGTATTCCTTCGAAGCACTTCGTGTGAATGCTGGAGGGGACAAGCAACCCGTGTTAATCGAGTTTTATGATTATCTCATGTACGTCTCAACGCCAGACGGGATATGTTTCCAGTATCCACGAGATGGTCTTGTCTCGTGGAGCAAGTACGAAGAGCGCAAGACGTCCGATAAGAAGATACCAGTGCGTTTGCGTTTGATGTTCAAACCGTCTCATTTCTATCCATGCACCGCGTCCCCTCTTGATTTGCAATTCAAGGGAGGAACAACAGCGAGAGAGAACTTTCTAAGAGCTCTAGTTACGTGGTCTGAGCTAGCTTCCGGACTTTTGCCACCTGGAACGCCTATCCGCGTTCGAGTCATCCAAGGAAAGAAGGGGGGCGAACACCTAATGAAAGACTGGGGGCTCACCCCCGATCCGGAGCTCCAATATCTCAAGAACGAGATCGTCGCTCTCGTAATCCCTGAGACCAATGTTTCAGCTCGCTCAAACGGGCTCGCAGCCGTTCCACTTGATGTCGATTTCTCCGACTACGTCTTGGTTGGTGCTTGTGCTGTTTCACGAAGAGGTCCTGCCCTGGCCGTTCTTGTGTCAAAGAGGTTTAGAGCGTCAGTGATGACCGTCTCGGAGACAGTGACAACGCGATCTGGGGTTTTTGCTACGGGAGGAGCAGCAGGAATTGCTCTAACTGCTGGTTGCACCTCGTTTTGCTTTGTCAGCGCAAACTTGAATGGACGTTCTCAAGTACACTCGGCTTTGTCGTCTTTGAATCTTGGCCGTCAATCTTTTGATGTGACGAACCAGTTTCATCACTTTACCTTAGCGGGTCAACTGGGCGAGATGGGATGGGAGCGATCGATAACCCCATCTCAAAGCCGTACCGTAAGCCCATGGTCCGAACTAAAGGACGGCTCATTTTGCTACACTTTGGAGAACGGAGTGTCCATATTTAGAAACTCGTTCCCGACTTTAAGATATGAGGACCGACTACATTCGGCAAGAGATCCAGGGAAGAAATCAGATGCTTTGGTTTTAGCTGATGGTGTTGTGGAAAGCCGCTCTCGTCCCCGGTTCACACACGGAATAACAGTACCAGTCGTGGTGTTGAGACAACTGAACGCCGAAGATTTGAGACTACCCCTCGGTATAGAACAAACGTCGCAAGTTAATTGCTCTATAGCTCTGTTTTGTGATCTCGCTACATGGGAGGGAATTTCAACCAGACAAACAACGAAGTTTTCATCATTTGTCGAATGGAAAGAAACTTTGCGATTACCTATGATGCCTAGTGACAAGAACGATGTACTCGAGTCTTTTATAATTGGCCAAGTTTTGGCTATTGCTCCATTGGGTGATCCCACGCCAGCTGGGCACTTTGTCATTCCAATATCGTACTCTCTGGAGAAGGACAAGATCTTTGACGTACCATGTCGACTCGCTGGTGTTGAACTCGGGCGGCTTCGGGGACAGATATCCATCGAAAAAGGCTCGGAAAGCTCAGGGATGGCTGGCGGTAAGTCTACAATAAACGGTTCATCCAAACGCTCTGAAGTGGAATCCAGCCGAAATAGTCTGCCACCGATTCCCCGTCAAGATAGAGTGGATGAGCTTCGAGCATATGCCGTTTCTCAAAGTCGACAGAAGAGAGCACAAAGCGCACCGTTCGCAATGAATGTATCTTCTTCCAGTCTGTCAAAGCAGCTAAAGATGGATGATATGAATGAAAAACTCGATGCCGCAAGGAAAAAGGGTACGAAACAAATCAAGTCTGTCGTGAATCGTTTATCTTCACTTATGAATCAGGGATCTAGTAATGGGTCTCGGTCGTCAAAAAATGGACAGCAACAGAGAACAGAAGTGTACAGGGGCTCTGAGGAGAAACGGCAGACAAGAGATGATGGTTGGGGTGCTTCGCTGGGTGATGGTGCAGTTGCAAGTGATGTGGGGGGTTCTCGTGGCACCCGAATTGCCACTAACAGTGACGTGGCTCGCAAAGATGGCAGTCAACTCTTTGCGGATTTCGACAACGGCTTCTCAAACGCGCCGACTTCATCGTCATCCCGTGCGACGCATAGTTCACCCAACGACAGTAAGAATGTTGCACATGAAGGGGGAGATCTCTTGTTGGAGGGATTGCGCGCGGAGAAAACGGGAGGTAGTCGAACAAAAGGTGGTGCATGTGGTGGTGGCGCTCCGAAACATGTAGGTGAGGGTGTTGATATGCTTTTGAGTGGTCTGGCGAGACAAAAATCCGGTGGTGGGAATAGCACGGCTGCGAATGGGGATGGGTGGGCACAGTTTGCAAGTGCAAGAGGAGGTACGAGCAGGCCAACGGAGAAGACAAAAGGGCGAGGGCTTGAGCAGTCCCTTCTGGACTTGTAGATATGCATTAACACGTAGGTAGCCCAATTTTAACTCGACAGCATGGCGCTTTCTAAACTTTGCGCGAGTGCCCTATGTTCACTTCCGCACGATGTTATCCAATCTTCGACTGCACAAACAAAAAACAGAAGGGTGCTCCTAGAAGAAAAGTAGCCTGCGATGAATTCAATCAAACCAGAATCCATGAAGGTAGAAGGGCACCCCTAGCCAGTTCGATTTGGATAGTCTTTAGTCCGCTTCGAAAGGTTGAGGTGGAAATGTTCTTCGTAAGCCAGACTGCGGTGCAGAAGAATTCTTCAACCGCAAATGTATCTTTAGACTTGTCACATTCCCACGCTAAGTTACACTCTGTTAACATTCTATGTAGGGGCTAAGTGACCTACTGTGTACAGTGTGTTGTCGTTTTTTTGTGGGAAAACGCACACCGGTACGTTAGTTGTGAAAAGCAACTGGGCACTCTGTCCGGTTCTCTGTACCGCCTCTCAACTTTTTCCTAGGTAATACCTACAGAAGAAAGCTCTTGGATGCATGCCAAGGGATTTCAGAGGTACAAACGTCAAGAAAACACCGGACCACATGGTTCTTCAATGTTTATTGACAAGCCAATCACGCAGAGAACTCATGTTTCCAAAGGCGGAAAGGGCATTACGAAAGTCTACAATACTGTTGTCCACAATAAAGAAGAAGAAGAAGAAAGCCTGCAATGCAGTGACTTGGTCGATAATATTGCGAAGCAGGCTCTTCATTCCTCAAT
Organism: Gracilaria gracilis; assembly: GCA_030374805.1. Lineage (NCBI taxonomy): Eukaryota > Rhodophyta > Florideophyceae > Gracilariales > Gracilariaceae > Gracilaria > Gracilaria gracilis. The sequence goes on along the minus strand of JARGSG010000236.1, from coordinate 146,395 downwards.
TGCATACCAGTTGGAAATTCTTATGGACTTCTCTGAAGTCCAAAGAAGAGGGTCAACAAGAATCAAGCGGAAACCTTTGCTACGTTTTATACCAGACGGAATGAAACATTCAGTGTCACAGAGAGAAGCAGAGGTGGTTCTTTCACAACTGTTTGTTGGACATTCTCCTTGGCTGCACCCATTTGGAACGCATTTGTTTGGAAAGAGGTTAATGTGTGATTGCCGTCCAGGAGTACTTAAGGATGTTGAACATTATCTACTGAGATGTCCGAAACGAACGCTTAGTAGTCGTCTTTGCTTGCCGCTTCTTGGTCCTCGCGATAAGGTAGACAAACGTTTTGTCGGACAATTTTAACGCACCAAGAACCTCGAAACGGTATAGCTTTGGGATCTGGAAATAGAAGAAAGCAAGGCTTCGGAGGTACGGTAGGTGTAGATGCGGGGGGGAGAGGTGTTGCAGCGACATCGATTGTTGGGGCAAACGGTGTGAATGCAACAACGGTCATGATGTGGCGATGGAAAGCAGGGGAGCGTGGGAAGGAAGCAAAGGCTTCAAACACGCATTTCCAGCACAAAGGTTACTTGGGGCGATAATTTCGACCAGGCGACTTTGTCAACACGAATCAAAGAGCAATCACGATCGTTACATGATGTGGGTGCCGTTGTGAGAAGTGCTTCTACAACTTTCTCTCCCAAAATCCCCGTTGAGTACACTTTTCGAAAGCTCACGTAGACAACCAACGACGCATCGCTAATTGTCGGAATCAATAGCACGCTGAGAATCGCCAATTCGTTGCTCGCGTGACGTTTGCGTATCCTCTTTACTAATGACGAGCAAACCGCTGCCTTGGTCACAGGTTCTAAGAACCATTGAGCCTTGTGAATTCGAAACATGATAGTTGCAACACTCACAATTGGAATTTGTGGTCTGAGCATGCCTATACATAAGCGAAGAAACATCGCAACTCTTGAGACAGCCCCGGGATCGTAAATGTGGTAAACAATGAGAATGGGCAGCATGAATGATTCCTCCGATCGACTTCTCCTCACCCTAATGACAATGCCGGTGTCATCCTATTCGCTTGAGCAATATCTGCTTGATGGGTACAAAGAGAGGATTCGCAATCTGGCTGCAAATGTAACGACAGAGGTGTCAGGGATTGGATTAGCTTGTGTCTGCCTAGATGATATAATTGGCCTTCAAAAGCTCAGTTTTGACTCTATGGATGGCATCGATGTACGCCCTCGCTTGAATGATGAAAGTGGCATCGCTAGGGGCACCTGTGAAGCCAGCAGTTCTTGTGCAACCGATTCTAACGGTAATCTTCCGGAAGCGTCTTTGACCGGCGAAAGCACTGTCGAAGGAAAGAAAAAGAATTCAAAAACCCGTAGAGGCCATCGTGGGCGCAAGCAGGGTGCTCGGGGATCGAAAGCGACTAATCCTGAAGAGCTGCGCGAACGTGAAGGTGCCAATGCGGAAGTGCTGCAGCCAGGTTTGGATTCAGGCCTCGAACTAAACCAGGAGAGCGGAAACGCTCATGGTACTACAAGCAGACTATCGGGAGATGAAGTTAACCCCGAAAGCGGACGTCCGTATCGAGGTTCTCGAGGTGGACGTGGAAGGAGAGGTCGCCGAGGTGGCCGTGGGAGCCGAGGTGGCCGCGGGAGCCGAGGTGGCCGTGGGAGCCGAGGCGGTCGAGGGGAGACTGCATAACCGAATTGACGGAACGAATGAGCATTGTATTCGTTTCCTTTCGTATAGCGCCGCCGCCGCTGCCGTTGCCGCTGCTCCCAAATTCATGGAGAGCGCGCAAGGCGCGCGAGCGTTGTGCACACAACGCCACCGCTGCTGCCGATGGCAAGCGCGGCGCGCAGCAATTGCGTTTCTGCGGAAAGAAATTGCATAAGCTTGTCTCACGAGTTTTAGAAAGAGCGAGCCAAGAACGAAAGAGGTTTGCAGCGTAAATAGGGACCTCGTTAAAGCAAGTTCACTGTGCATCATGAGGATGCTCCTGTAAAACCTTGTCAACAAGCGCTTGTCAACAAGCGCCTTACTAGGCAGAGTGTTTGCCAACGCCAAGACAAGAAATAGTTTATGCCTCAGCATGTCCGACACCGCCAGTACCACAAGTTTCACCACCTGCCCTTGTCCAGCTTGATAAGCCTCTCTTCAGCTCGCGCAACCCCATGGCTCAGCCCCACGAGCTCCCCTTCCTAATCAACACTAAAACTCTTTAGGCCCGACAAAAGGTGACGGTAGGGCGGAGCAGAGGCTGCTGGCTCAGCCTCTATTTCCAGGAGGTGGGAGCTAATGAAACACAACGTGCTTCCGGTGCGTAACGTCAACAAAAGAGGCGTTGACGGGGGCTTGCGCTTCAATTTGTCCTGGAAACGCTGGAGGTGAAGGAATCACTTCAAGTTTCATGTGCTTCAGTTCGAGATCAAGATCGTTTTAGATTTGCCCTTACGACGAAAGGAATACTTTTGGATACACGAGGTCACGAGGTGTACTGCTGTCTGAAGATGACTCTGCCAAGACTTGCTAGTTGATTAGCGAAACGGAGCTTGTCACGAGTTTGATAGGTGACCACAAACACTCAGTCAAAGTATTGTGGAAAGAACACTTCGGGCTTCTAGAACCCAGTACGCTGTAGTGCACCCACGGCTTCTACTTCCATTTCATACCCTCACCTCGTCCGCCAGTATCGACAATATGCAACTACTCATTCTCACCCCCAACCTGTCGACACGCTCTGACGTCGTACCAAAGCAATCTCTTCGGGAACAAATCTTCCCCTTCCATCGCATATTTCAGAATACTAGTATTCTGACGATCATCACACCTCCTCTTCAATCAGTCCATCTAACATCTCTGCACACACACCCATTCTCCAAACGCAAACTTCGCAGAACACATACTTTCGCTCCGTATGATCTGTGAGAGCTCACTACCAGTATCGCTGTCCACGACTCTCTGGCTGTCTGCCCCGACATCCATTACAGCCCAGTTGTTTCACATGATAGAAGGAAAGACCTAGATTGACATAACAGAAAACGTTAGCTCAGCGGGTCGGAAACGAATTTTGGCCGTACAAGTGGAATTGGCTCAGGCTGACGTGCGTGTCCTCACTCACATATTCCGGAGTTTTTGGGTAAAGTAGAAGTGGAATAGTGCCAGTAGGCCTGGAGCGGTACAATAAAAGCAAATCTTCATCATAGCGGTGGTGAAGAACGGGACAAAACTTACCATCAGTGTCGGCTCTCATCGCGAGATGTGTGTGATTTTGAAAGCACGTTCGATAGATCCTGTTAAGCAATGCTTTTGAGGTTCGCTTCGAACAGAGCATTGATAACGGCATGTAACCGAGCAGAAGTTTGAATTGCAAGAAGATGCTTAGCTTCCTTCACTCAATAAGAGTTCGGTAGCCCTTTGCAAATCATTATCTGTTCGTTGAAGAGCAGTAGTTGCCTGCTCCTCTGAGAATCCCATCGACACAAGAGTACCAACACTTGTCTCTGCTTCATGGGTTGTGGTTTGCCGCGGAGGAACGGCTGCTGCCTCAAGTCTCCTGAGATTGGCCGAGTTGGGATCATTGTGACGTCGCGATCTTCCCCTTGAGCTACTATGTCTGGTGGTGCCAAGCAGCGGGAGCACATAGCGGGAACACAACGAGATGATAACGACCGGCATATCGGCGTTCTCGCGGATTATCGGGATGCGGTAAATAATTCCCGCAAGAATCGAGGCAGCGCATGATAGCAGAGATCTAGGCGACGACAACAAGAGCAATTGTGTGGCTATGAGGTAGACAAACGTTTTGTCGGACAATTCTAACGCACCAAGAACCTCGAAACGGTATAGCTTGGGCGTCTCGAAATAGAAGAAAACAAGACAGGCGAGTATAAGAGAGTATGGTCCAGAGGCTGAATGTACAGATGACCATATGAGTTGAAGAGATGCAAGGATAGCAGTGTAGAATACGGCTGAGATGATTGCGAACGACGCAAATCGCGATGAACCGAGTTGCCTTTCAAGCTGGCGGAAGTAGTACAATAAGATGGTGCCAAAGATAAGCTCACCGGGAGTAGTGAAGACAAGGTTATGAGAAAGCAAGCGCCAGATTTGAAGTCTTTGGACGACATCGGTCATTTGCAGCGTCAAGCGATACTGCGAACTAGTTATGGATCCAAAAACGGTAAACAGAACGACGGAGACGATGACAACTTTGGTAATCGGGGCATTGTAAAACCCGGGAAGGCCACCTTGATTGAGCATATTTGGAAGGGTGAGATGTGAGAAAGGAAGCACGCTATCGAAGGTTCTAAAAAGGACGCAGACGGCACGAATTAGCGGAGAGCGTCAAACTGCGGAGCAACGTGAAGCAAACAAGGAGGGCGTTGTGAAATTCGGAACGGTTGCTTGCCGCTGGACTGGCCCGCTTCTTATGGTGAGAAGACACCTAAACTAAGCACTGGCTGTATGCAGGGCTGCGGCTTGCAAGAGCGCCTGTCGATAGACGTGCAGACGATATAATATCGGCGGGGCTGAGACGATAGGCGAGCTGCAGTGGCGGTTGGCAAACCCTATCAGAGCTTGGCTTCCCGCATCCGCATATTTGTTGTAAAGAGGGGAGAAGAACAAACGCCGGTATCAATTTCGATCGGCAGATGTCTAGTGATGTGAGCAACGTCTTGTCCCGTGTCTGTCGGCGGCTGCGGCGGCGAAGAGGCGTCTGTCTCACCAACACTCGCGCCGCGGAGCGCCTTCGCCGCCTGTGATAAGATCAAGTTTTAGATAGATACCTTCGCCACGATCAACTTGCCACGGATCTGTACCGTTGTACACGGTAAGGTTACAGCACCGACAACCCGCAGCACTCACGATTGTAGGCGTGGAAGTCGTGTGACTGTATTCCACGTGAACACGTGCCCAATACGCGCCCCCCTCGACGGCGGTTGGATCAATAAAAGCCGCGCGCTGGTCGTGATCCGCTGCTCGCTTCCGTCCGACCGGGCACGACGAAGCACTTCCTTCGAAGCTTCTCAAACGGAGAGGATCTGCAATGCAGAGGCCTTTCATCAACGCCGATCGCCGGCTGCGCTTTGGGTGAAAGTCCCCGGAACCGCCTGCAGAGAGTGCGGACGTTAGGCGTCGAACCCTCTGGTCGAGAACGTCGTCGTGGCTGAGATGGGCTTGCCCGGAGCCGAGACCTTCCGCAGAGCTGCTTGTCATACCCGCCGAATAGTTATGGAGTGTGCGCACTGACGGTAAGTTCTCATTCCTTCGTCACCACGGCTATGATGAAGCTATGCTTTTTTTTATTGTACCGCTCCAGTCCTACAGGGCACCATTCCACTTCTATTTTACCCAAAAACTCCGGAATGCGTGAGTGAGGACACAGCACGTCAGCCTGAGCTGTTCCAATGTCCACTATGCTATCACTGCTCCAAGCTGTTTTGCTAACCTTTGTGTTTTTCCTCGTTGTGTGACTCTGTTTCCACTGTACCACATGTGTAGCTTGTGAATGTCGCGACACAATCTGTCATGAACTGTGCTAGTTCAACTGCGTAAACTGAATGGGGCTTACTCTTGTCGTGTCCCTCGTGACTTCAATCTTTTTCTGTCTTCTACCTTCTTGTTGCTTGTAGTTTAGTAGGTACACGTAATAGTTCAGTATGTAGTGCCCAAACTGTTACCTCGTCAAGTTACGACTCGTCTGGCAGCAAGACAAGTCGCTGCCTATGACACATGATCAGCATGCTGTCGCATTTCTATCGATCCCTTTGTAAAAACACAAAAAGAAGAACAAGCACTCCGTCTCTGAAAACAAATCTGTGGAAGGAAAACAATTTACAAAGAATGGACCGCGATCACCTATCCGACTGTACAAATTTGCCAAATGCGGTCAACAAGCTCTACTACAGTCTTCCGTTCACATGCGTTCCCGTGACGGTGCGTGCGTTGCAGACTAGACGTTAAGGTTATTGCAGACGGCTGGGAAGGTGTAACTGCACCTCTTCCGCCGTGACTGCAAATTCTCCATTTTGCTTTAGCAACACAAGTAAGCCAGTTGCACCTCGCAATCGCTGTCTCCAAAAGACAAACGATCGTACAAGCAGTGACAGTGGTTCACACTGCACTGCTCTCCGCGTTTGGTCTTTCAGACACATGTTGCTGCTCAGAAGGCATAGATATCTCAGTGGGATGAAGAGCGGCAATGTGCTCTGTCAGCTTCAATGCGACGGTCGGGATGAGCGGTTTGTACGCTTCTACCAGCTTGGCAGCTTCCCGCGGATCCAACACCGGCGCCTGCTTCATTCTGCCCATGGTACTAAGAGCGCGCGTAGCAAAATGCTCCAGTTTGGCATGCACCTGGAGCCTGCTTTTGTTATGCGCAGGGTCGGTCCATTGCGGCAGTTGAGCATTGAGCTGCGCCGCCGGCAAACAAAAGCGCAAGACATCCACCCATACAGACGCGTCCACAAACATCTTACCAATATCCAAGACAACGGCCTTGAACGACAGCAGCGCGACCTTGCAGCGGTGGAAGGCAACATTGTCAAACTGCTGCGCGGGCGCTGCGTTGCGATCTGGCAGCAGTTGGTATACAACATCGAAATGCGCACGACATTGCGAGATGTAATGTGGGATATCCACGGGCTCCAGCGCGCCTCTCAAGCGGTCCTCCGTGATGTCGGAACTTCGCACAAGGTCGAGCAGTTGCTTGACCAATTGCTCTTTTGTCGAACGCGGAGAAGCTTGGCGGCACGCGAGAGCTTGTCGCGGCGAGAGCCCCTTGGCGTCTTTGTTGAGTTGGACGCGACATGCTTTGTAGAGGTGGAGCCGGTTTGATGGTGCGACTTGGAATGGCTGGCAGCGGCGGCGACCGCGGCGGGATTAGTGAGGACGGTATGGGAAGAAAGTTGAGCGGATATATTGGGATGTGAAGAATTGTTAGCAAGAGGATGTTGTGGCGGTGCAAGGGCGATGGGTTTGGACGGGGCGGTAGAGTAGGGGGTGCGCGGCGGGGAACGTTGTATGGAGTTGGTGGTGGACGGCGTAGCCGCCGTAGTAGGCGTTTGGGACGACGACAGCTGCACGAGGTTGGAAAGCTGTGGCGGCGGCGACTTGGACAAGGGCAGCGCGATGTTAAGCGCCAAATGGCGCTGCAAAGGCGCCGACGGAGGCGGGGGCGGGGGCGGCGGGGGCGGGGAAGGCGACGGCTGTCGCGGCTGCAACGGCTGTCGCGGCTGCAACGGCTGCTGCGTGCGCGACGGATGCACGACGAGCTGCGGCTGCGACTTGGCGCGTGCGACGCGCGACGACGCGGACTGTCGCTTCCTGCGCGGCTTCTTGTTGACGCGCGACGCGGTGACGGGCGGCGGCGCGCGCGGCGGCGACGACGTGTGACAAGTAGAGCGCGAAAGCGTGCGCGTGACGCGGTTATTGTTAGAAGACGGCGACACGGACCGCGGCAGCAGCGGCTGCGCGCCGCACGGCGCGGCCGCGTGGCAGATGGGCGACGGCAGCTGCAGGTCGCCGAACGGCGCGGCGGCGGCGGCGGCGACGCCGTCGGCGGCGGCGGCCGCCGCCAGCGCCCATGCGCACGCGCGCGTCCGGCGACTGCGCCTCCACGAACACGCACAGCGGCGGCGGCGGTGGCGCGGGCGAATTGAACGCGCTGCCGGGCAGCTGCAGCGCGTCGTGCGTGAGCAGCTGCGCGCCCAGCGCGGCGTCGTCGCACACGGGCCACACGGCGGCGTCGTCGTCGTCCACGGGGGCGAACATGGGCGACGGCGCCAGCGGCGCGCCCGCGGCGGCGGCGTGCATGCCGTAGGCGTCGTCCATGAACGGCTGGTCGAGCAGCGCGGCGTCCACCACGGGCGTGCACACCAGCGGCGGCGCGAGGCGGCGGCCGGCGGCGGCGCGGCGGCGGCGGCGGCGGCGGCGGTAGCGGCGGCGTCGCCCGCGGCGGCGGCGAGCTCGGCCACGGACGGGGTGCGGCGGCGCGAGCGCCGGCGGCCCACGCGTGCGGCGACGCGCATGCGAAGAGGTCGGACACATCCAATGGCGGCGGCGCCGGGGGTGGGAGGAGGGAGGGCGAGGGGGTGGACGGCGGCAGTAGTAGCGGTGTGGGTAGGGGTAGGGGGGGAGGAGAAGGGGACGGACGGCGGGGGGATGTAGCGGGCGGCGGAAGAGGGGTGTGAGGAGGGTGAGTGGGTGTGGGATGTGGAGAGGAAGGGAGGGGAGGGGGCAGCGGACGGGGACGGGGATGGGGACGGGCGGACGGCGGAGCGAAGCTGGCGGAAGGTGGCGGGGGCGGCGGGCGGGGGCGAAGGACGCGCGAGTAGATCGGGCGCGCGGCGCACACAGCGCTGTGCGCTGTGCGCTGTGCGCAAAAGCGCCAAACGAAGGGGAGGGGGCGGCGGCGCGTCACACGAGCACGCTGCGCGCCGCGCAGCAAGTGCAGCAACGCCGCCGCCAGCCGCCGCGCAGCCGCAGCCGCCGCCGCGTCAGCGCCGCCGACGTGCGCCGCCGCCATTGGGCGCGCGCGCTCTTTACCACTGGACCCGTCGTAGAGTATAGCTCCAAACTCCTCGTCGTCTACATACAAAAACGCGCCCCCGCCCCCCCGGCCCCCCCTCCTCCCCCAACAAACAAACAACAACACACACTCCTCCCCACTGTCCACTGTCCATTGCCCCCCCCCCCCCCCCCCACGCCCCTCATCGCCGGTTGTAATGCCCCAGCTCCGACTCCGACATCGTCACATGGCGCCGCTCCCCCCCGCCACGACGCCGCGTACCCCCCGCCGCGCAACCCCCGCTCCTCCGTCAGCTGCTCCATCACCTTCTCCTCCAGCGTCGCAAACTGCAGCCGCGGCCCCCCCAGCTGCTGCTGCACAGAGTTCATCTGTCGCCCAAACACGTCCACCGCGCTCTTCACCTTCACCTCGCGTCCCGACCCCCACCACCGCACCACGTCCACGCTGCGCGGGTGGTACTGTAGGATCTCCTTGAGGAACTCCTCGCGCATCTCCTGCGGCGACAGCGGCTTGCGCTCAAACTCAAACTCCCAGTCCGGCAGCGGCGCCGCGCGCGCCCCCAGCCCCAGGTGTCGGTACTCCGAAAAGTACGCGTGGTTCAGCGCGTCCAGCGCCGAGATGCGCTCGCCCGGGTCGAACGCCAGCATCCCGCGCAGCACGTCGATCGCCAGCGGGTCCGCGTTGGCGAACAGCGTCTCCAGCGGCCGCGTAGGCTTGTTGGGGTTCTGGAACTGCATCAGCACGCGCTTGGCCTGCGGGTTGCGTAGCTTCTCGATCGCCTGCGGCGGCGGCGACCCGATCACGTCCGTGATCAGCTCAAACTGGTGCTTGGAGTTCTTGCCCGGGAACAAAACTTTGCCGCCGCCCAGCAGCTCGGCGAAGATGCACCCTACCGACCACATGTCGATGGCGGTGGAGTAGTCGGTCAGGTACTCCATGATGAGCTCCGGCGCGCGGTACCAGCGCGTGGCCACATAGTCGGTCCAGAAACGTGTCTCGGGCCCGTTCTGGAAAGCGGCGCGCGCCAGTCCTAGGTCGCAGATGCGCAGCTCGCAGCTGGAGTTGACGAGGATGTTGTTGGGCTTGAGGTCACGGTGAAACACGCGCGCGGTATGCATGAAATTGATTCCCCTCAAAAGCTGGAACATAAAGTACTTGATATGCTCCGGTTTCAAGTTGCTGCTGTTGGAGCGCAGCAGCCGGTTGAGGTCGGTGGGCATGAGCTCGAACACCACAAAGGTGTCGTTGAACTTGTCCAGCTGCCCCGGTAACAGCACGTCCTTTATTTGAATGATGTTCTCGTGCTTGAGCAAGCGCAAGAACTTGAGTTCGCGCAGGATGCGCGTGGCCATGGGGTGAGTGTCCAGGCAGCGCAGGATGCGCTTGACGGCCACCTTCTCCTTGGTGGCCGTGTCGATGGCGGAGCACACGATGCCGTACGCGCCCTCGCCGATGAGGTTGGTGACGCGGTAGCGGTTGATGGCCAACGGCGCGTTGAAGAAATGCGCCTTGATCTGCTCCTTGCGGCGGCGCTTGGCCACTGCGGCTTCGTCTGCGGTGGGCATGGCTGCGGGGTTGCGGGGGTAGTTGGTTGGGGAGGCACAAAAACGGTGGCACAAGTGGCGTAGGTTGGGCGCGGTGTTAAGAGCGGGGGAGAGAGGGGCGGCCGAGCGAAGGGGGTGAAATGGGGAATGAGTGTGGAAAAGGTAAAAGGAAAGAGGCGTTAAAGAGGGAGGGGATATAGAGTACGGAACGAAAGGGGGGAGGAAGGAGGAAGGAGGAAGGAGGAAGGGGGAAGGGGGTAAAGGGCAGGAGGGGGTAGCATGGGGGGGGGGGAAGAAGTGGCAAAAGGCAGTGTCACACACGGCGTGGGCGCTTTTCAGTATGTGGGTGGCAGAAGGGCGGCTTGACGGCGCGCGTGGCCACGACGGTTGCGCTGGCGGGCGCCACGCAGTACAGCGCGCGCGCGCCGCGTGCCGCAGGTTGCGCGGCGCGCACACGCCGCTGCTGGCGACAGCGCGCTGAGAGCGCGACGCGGCGCTGCGCGGCGCGGCGCGGCGGCAGTTTTTTTGCTTCCCCGTGTGCAGCCAGCCGCACCGCGCTTGTTTGGTCGCGCACCTGTTTGTCCGTGTCCGCCGCTCCGCTCGAGACTCTCGTCCTCGGCCACCTACGTACACGCCAGCCCGCCCCCCCGCCCCCCCCCCCCCTCCATCTTCCTCCCCCTCCCAAAACCAAAATCCCCCCCCTCTCTCCCCTCTTTCCCTCTCCCGTGCTCCCCGCCTCCGCGCGTCGCTTCCTCGTTCGCCCGTAACATGCAGCCCTTGTCTTTCACTCCCATGCTCCCACAGCCGTACCACGTCCCCCATTTACCGCCCCCGCCCCCCGATACCGACATGGATATGTCCAGCGTGCGTCGCCGCCCCCGCCGCGCCACCGGCCATTACTTCGTGCGCGCCAGGGAGATGGGCGCCCCCGACGCTTGTAACCACGCCTTGCACTCGTGGGTGGAAGGAAACACCCTCCGCACCCTCGACGCCGGTCGCTACGTCCCCCTAGACAAGGCCGTGCCGCTCGTGCGCAGCACCATCAGTATCGCCTTCAGTCATGACGCCCGTTACTACGCTTCCACCCACGGCGATCACACCGTCAAGGTCTTCGAGTACCCCTCTGGCAACCAGATTGCCTGTTTAGAGGGGCATCCGCGCACGCCTTGGACCGTGCGCTTTCATCCCACCGACTCTTCCATCCTCGCCTCGGGCTGTATTGGCCATGAGTGTCGCATCTGGAACGTTGCCAAGAAAGACTGCATCCGCCGTCACACCTTTGGTGCCAGCATTTCCTGCGTCAGCTTCTCGCCCGACGGCTCGTTGCTCGCCGTCACCTCCGGTCGCAAGTTGATGTTGTGGCAATGGATGCAACCCACTGCAGACAACGATCCCAACACTTCTTCAGAGCTCGACGGCCACAATCGACCAGGCCTTCCACGTCAGGTTATCGAGGGCCGTCAACCTTTTCACATGGTCGACTTTCACCCCTCCGGCACCATGCTCATGACGGGCGAGAAGAACGAGACGCGTACAACCTCGCTCGTACACGAGGCTCCCAACACTGCCAGGGAGCAGTTCACCCTCAAACTCGTCGTGCATCGCTTCAACAGCCGCCTAGGCGACAAGTATTCCGAGCCTATTCTCGTCGTTCCTCGCGCTGTCGCGTACAACGATGCAGGCATCCACTTCTCGCCGTGCGGTACCATGCTTGCTGCATGTATTCCCATCCCGTGCGATCAACCCAACGACTTTCATATAGCCGTCATGTCGCTCGTTAAACGGGGAAATGTCAACATTGGCACCGTCTTGCATAGTTCCCCCTTGGATGCCGGAAGAGTCAGTGCGCTTACCAATCTCAAGTTCTCCCCTACCTCTACCCATCTTCTCGCTGGTTTCTCTTTTCGCTCTACCAACCCCGTTCTTCGCGTACAAGCCGAACATTACGATGCTACCGCGGGCGATCGGCCAGACGCACTTGATCGCCGGCCACCGCAGGTGCGCGTTGTGGACATCTACCATATTAGTCCACGCTTCGAGTTGATCCGAAGCTTGTGCGCTGACATGGACGTCAGTGAGGGGCATACCGGAGGTCCGGAAGACGAGATTAACGTCGCAGTGTTTGCCCCCAACGTTGGCGTGGCCGATGGCATTGTGTATGGCACACAAAAGGGGCGTATTCGCATATTCCAGCAAGCAACGGGTCCTGTTTCGAAGGTCGTTTCTTTTGCGGAGTGTGATGCGGAGGAGAGTATTTCAGATTGGACAGGCGATAATCCCAATGGATGGTGCGAGAATGGGCAACAACGTTCGTTACCGCGGAGCAATTTGACCGCCCCTCCCTATATGTTGCGACCGCTTCCTTCGTCGGGAAACAGTCGGCGTCGCTTGCCATATCGCACCCATCTGGTATGATCGACTTGGTTTCTGTACATGATGCTCGACTTGAAGGGTATATTTGAGGTTTACAAGGTTGTTTCGACGAAGAAAGGTCCGACCGACAATGCTTTTATCGGAGCAAAGAGGATGTGCTGAGGTTTATTTTCTTATCTCTGCTATGATGGGGGTTCGAAAACATTTCGTTACGTAGTGTATAGTCCTGAGGCCCATGTTACGACAGTGTTGCATGACTGCCCGCTACCAAAAGGGATCATGTAATTGAGAGTTTAGACTTAGATTAAGAGAGAGTCGCGAGTGCATTGTATCAACCCGAGCACTTGATTGTTTATCGTCTCGTATGCACGCGCAGTAAGCGGAAAGGAGCATGTAAGCTCTTTGGAGGAAGGCATCGTTTCTGTTCCACATTGCGGACTTCCTAACTCGGCGCTAATGTGCAGCCGGCATGAGGGTCCACTAACTAGTGTATTTTTCACGTACATCATTCGGGAACATAGAGAGACTTGCCAGCAACAAATTGGTTCATCAGGAGCTACTTACGAGACACATAATATTATTGCTCCGATCTTGTATTTCATGATACACATGTACGTTTGACGAGCTATTCGATAATAAACGGATGGCCTGGTTGCAACATTCCAACTATTCCCGGCAACAAGCGGTTCCCACTGTTTGTTTGTGCATCTCCATTCTTTTTGAGTTCCACTGTCAGAGAATGCGCACGTCTGCTCCATACCTACATCTACAGAACAGTTAGGTTAACTTTCCCGCTCACCAAAACCATGAACGGGTAGAAGTACTTTCGAGGTCTCATTGAATGTAGCGGGTTTCCCAACTCGAAGTACAACAACAAGCACTGCGCCCACAAGTGCCAAAACACCGCCGAAAAACATGACGGCAGAAGGGTCATCTTTGAACAAAGTGAGGATCAGCGGGGCGATGACTGCGACAATAAGCTGTGGCCCACTTTGACTAGCATTGAAAATCATCTGAAACAGACCCACACGATCTCGATACCATGGTTTCGACTCTAGAGCATTTCCGATTAGCGTCCATGGGACACCCATCGTAGTGCCCCAAACTATGCCAAACAGCCCAATGTCCGTCACCGTGATTGCCTTGAGCGCCTGTGACGGCCTCTGCTGGCCAGGTGTTCCTCTTATAAGGGGCGCAACCATTAGAACGGCAGCCTCCACAATTTGGCTAGCAACATATAAAGGCATACTGCCGAAACGGCGCATCAGTGTCGGTAGTGCAAGGGAGTAGACTAGGGTGACGGCAGCAGTGAGTGCATTTCCCTTACCGCCCAGACGGACTCCCTCCTCAAAAGTTTCTCTTGGTTGGCTGTCCGCCTCTGCAGTGCCATCACCCAGATAGATATTCTTCCCAACCCATGCATTGACATAGACAAAGAGCGCGAAGAAACCACACCACGTGCATAGTTGAATAGTGAACACGTGCCAGTACGGTTGCGGCAAATTGCGTAAAGCGTACAGAAATGAACCGCCAGGAGTTTGAGATGAATCGTGCGAGTCATCAATTGCACCGTTCTCGGAAGCACTGTTCGAATTCGGCGCTACTGATTCGTACTGGTGAAGAGAAACTGGTGCCTCTTTAGTAGAACACACTGATATCGCTACGGTAAGGAGCAGAATAAAGGCGGCAAGTGCAAAGACAGCCTGCACGTCGTGTTCAAAGTACGGTAGATAGCGAGCAAGGCCGACGGCAGTGAAGACACTACCCAACAGATTACCGAGGCCAGTAAACACACCAATAAACGCATTGCCCACATGACGTTGGTCTCGAGGAACGAATTCGGTAATAAGCGCTCGTAACGGACCCTGAACGGCCTGCACAGAAAAGTCAAGCAGGAAGAAAGCAAAAATAGCAAGTGGCAACGCCGACTTGGACGCGCCAAGCATTTCGGCCACAAGCGCAGCGTTCGCAAACAGTAGTAAGGCAGCGGCGGTAAGCACGGCACCCGCGACGAGAAACGGGCGACGACGACCGAACGGCGACGCGCAACGGTCAGAGAAATGACCGACGATGGGCTGCACAATGAGACCGGAGAGAGGCCCAGCCAGCCACGCAAGTGATACGGCACGTTCGGATAGTCCGAGCAGAAGTAGCTGCGACGTTCCTAGGTTGACCTGCGCTGAGTATGAGACGGCGACGCCGCACATGGCGACGGCGCACAGGATGATGCGCCATCGAGCGAGCGGTGGCGCCTCGCCGGCAGAACCAGCAGGTAGCTGCGGCTGCAGACCGTCTGTGGAGACGTCCGGGCCTTCGAAGGTGGTCATGAGAGCAACGGGGGTGTTCACAGGCGACGACGGGGGAGTATGACACCAGCTCCTGGCGGCATGGAACACAGTGAGCCGTTAGGAGGTTTGAGGAGAATTTAACGGCTCATTCCAGGACAGTGCTGCCCATGAAGACGGACGAAGAGAAGCGCGAGAAGGCGGGGAGGACGGCGCGGCGGCGCTCAGGCGCATCTCACGAGGCGCAGCGGACGACTCGCGCGGGCACGAATTGGAGCGGCGGTGCTCTTGGGGAAGGCGTTGTCAGGAGGCGCGTGTCACCTTCAAATTGCAGCGCGCGTTTTGCTGGCACCTTACAGCGCGCACACGTGGCGGTGCATGAGCTCACCGTTGTGGTCACCACAGTGTGGTGGCGCTCGTGTGTAGCGATTTGGTGTCGGAATGACTGCGGTGTTTGTTGGCCACAGGAAGCGGCAGGCTTGTCGCTCTGAGGCGCGCTTGCGGCGGTGGACCGATTAACGTTCCTTCGGTGGTCCAAACTTGTACGAAGGTGTAAAGTTTCATGCAAACTGCGCGTGGCGAATGTGCAGCTTCTTCGTCGAGCAATAAGAACTGACTTGCTCTGTGCTGTAGCAGTGTCACAAAGCTCACCGTTCACCGTCAATTGCACCCAATTTTGGTCATGGAACGTTCTCAACTTTCTGCTGCTGCGTTTGTCTCCTTTCTTCCCGCCCATCCGCCTTCAATATCGTCTGCTCAATTTTCTTTCTCGCCACGCACGTCCGTCAGCCTCACTGTTCGTCATGCGTCGTTTTCAATACGAACCTCTACCCGATTCGCTCGTCTGCGCCGAGCAAACCCTCTTCAAATACGAGCCAGTTCTTCTGAGCCTGCAAATTCTGCAAAAGCGGGCGATGAATCATTTTCGACTCAATCCCAATCGACGCCAGATGTCACGCCCGTACCCGCCGTGGACACCTCTGTTCGGTCAACTGAACAGTCACTGCCACTGAATCAACCCCAAGCGAGTGCGCAATCCGGGAGCGGCCACTCCGACACTGAGCAACATTCACAGGATGTTCTCACTGGTTGGTTTACCTGGAGTCTCGCTTCACTGAAGCGCTTTTTCGCTCCGGGTGGCTTTTTTTGGGGTCTAGCCACTGGAATCTCCTTGTCGGTAGCCTTCTTGTTCTTCCAGTGGTCGGCGGATGGCGATAGCATACTAAAGGAAAAAGTTACCTTGTTTGACTTTATCCTTCAAGACATTAGCTCCTCATACGTGGAAAAGGTTGATATCAATCGCTTGTTTGAAACAGGTGTTAACTCCATGCTAGGCACTCTAGACCCATACACCCAGTTTGAAAACAATGCGCAAGCAGCTGAGATGTCGCTCAAGACCAATGGCCGGTACGCGGGCGTCGGGTTGGGTATCACGCTAGACGATCAAGTTGGAAACACCCCGAAAGACAAGAAGGTCGTTGTCGTTTCTGCTTTCGAGGGATACGCCTTCGACGCTGGTGTTCGCCCTGGAGATGTTATTGAAAGCGTTGCTGGTCAACCCATTGGTGGGCTCTCTTTAGAGAAAGTCACCGAAATGCTTAGAGGCGAACCAGGAACTACCGTTAGCGTAACGGTCCGTCGTGAGGGAGCTCTGGAACCTCTGTCATTTGATCTGTCTCGTCAAAGTGTTCGTATCAAGGATGTGCCTGCTTTTGGATTTATCGGCAATCCACAGGATCGAATAGGATACATACGCTTACAATCGTTTGCAAAGGACGCCGCAGCAGAAGTGAAACTTGCCGTTAAAAGTTTGGGTCACTCTGCAGGCAAGTCCAACCCCAATTTGCGTGGGTTAGTGCTTGATTTGCGAGGAAATCCAGGAGGTCTTCTGAACGCAGCAATAGAAGTTTCTGAACTGTTTCTGCCTCGAGATTCTGTCATTGTTTCCACCAAGGGGCGGGGACTGGCTCCGAATCCCACTTACGTATCTTCCAAGAATCCAATCATTCCTGCCTCTATGCCTCTGGTTGTGCTCGTAAATGGACAGAGTGCTTCAGCTTCCGAAATTGTTGCTGGTGCTGTACAAGATATGGACAGGGGAGTCATTGTAGGCACGAAAAGCTTTGGGAAAGGACTAGTTCAGAATGTCCAAGAGCTCCCGTTCAACACAGCGTTGAAGTACACCGTGGGAAAATACTACACTCCAAGCGGAAGATGTATTCAGTCTATAAATTACGAGCAAGCAGAAGGTGATGGACCTTTTGAAATAAGGAAAGTTGAAGAGACTGAGCGAACGGAGTTCAAAACAAATCGAGGAAGAACTGTACGAGACGGCGGAGGGATTGAACCAGATGTAGAGGTTCTCCGTCGACCAAGCTTCCTGGAACAGGCGCTCCTTCGGCAGAACATGTACTTCCGATTTGCAAATCGCTTTGGGGCTCAAATGAAAATAGAGAAATTACCGGAGAGCTTCAAAGTTGAAGACGAAGTATACAAGGATTTTGTGTCTTTCGTCACAACCAGTGAGTTTAAATATGAATCTAGGTTTGACGATGCCTTCGAACAATTAGATAGCATGTTTGACGAAGTTGGATATCAGGAGGCAAGGTCGAAAGTAACGGACTTGAAAACGGCCACGAAGCTTGAAATGAGGGGCGACTTCCTCCGTCATGAGAAATCCATCAAGAATCAGATAGAATCGGCTATTCGTTTTCGATTTCAACCCGACTCAGAAAGAATCATTGCCGAATTGAAAAATGATGACCAGCTTGCTGAGGCTGTGAGATTAATCAAGGAGAAGGGTGAATACGAACGCTTGTTGGGCGATCCTAGCGTTAATGGTCAGGGATCTGAACATGTGGTCGTCAACGACACAGCGTTAATTACTTCAAGATAGCTTTTGTGTGTCGCTTACGTTCTAATCTTTTTGTGCCTCTCAGGTTGGATAACGATGACTAGTTAGTGGGACTACATTTGGTAGTCTCAAATTCGCGAGCGTGTACCATTCTAAGGTGTTGTAAGGGTGTGTTGATGACTAATTATCCATGTGCGTGATAGGGCTGTACCAATTCCCGAAAGAATTGACATCGGCAGACCTCTGTTATATTACATGGATTGTGTTTTGTATATACAAAGTATTCCCTCCTATTAACTTTTTTGATGCTGGCAGCATTTCGTGTTGGGGTTGTTTTAGGCACACCGTATCTCTGACTAGCATAAGACATTGTAGGCACGAACTCTGGTTTGGCTCCCTATGGTTCAAGCTCGATTACTGTAGATGCGTGGGGGCGTTCAAGGCGGTGCCTGCTTTTCGTGGAAGCGGGTGCGAATCTGGGGTGTATTCTTCGGGGAGGAGAAGGTTTGAAACGCTCCAGGGGAATGTACATCCTTTGATATCGGCTATCTCCAGCAGTCAATGATACTGTACCTGAAACTTGGCACCAGCAGTACCAGGGCAGGCAAGGCACGTGTCCGGCTTTGAGGTACGCGTGCGTGCTGAGGCAGTACTGGCGGCCATGAGTGTGTGTCAGCACTTACGAAGGTAGATCTTTCCTCCTGAGCCAAGAGTCGCGCTTCGTCTGATTTGGTTGGATTTCTGGCATTGCATGATGTTCTGTGGCGGTGGAGTCCATTTCGCTCCCTATGATGCTCTTGATCCTCTGCGCCGCCGCTCTCCAATATCAACCCACATCGTTGGGAAAATTCAAGACCAAAATGCTCCAGCTGTGTGAGATGGGATAACTTGAGGAGTGAACGAAGGTCATTGATTAACTATATCAAGCATATGCAGACCAAATGATTCTGATCGGCAGTAACCCACCCTGTAACTCTGCCATTGTCCATAAACTAGGTTGACAAGCTGTTAGATCTGTGATAGTTGACGCCCCCAGTCGCTTTCTGATGTAGTGATCGACAGGGCTCAAGTCATAAAAGGCCAAAGTTTCCAATTGCGTGCATTCATCAACACTGTAGGAAGAATGATCTTGGCGCCTCCGAATTGGTACAAAGGAAGGCGCGAAATCCAAAACACGAAGCACCACAACGATCAATTGTTCTGAGAAGCACTAGCAAATGCGGGGAACGGTAATAGTATTCCGTGAACAGTCCACTCTGGTACGGGATGGGGAAAATCGGCTGCCCTACCATCCGTACAGCTTCACCAACAGTTGATAAGTGCAGCAGCTCAGACACCAGCAAACCGCTGCCAACCGAGGTCAAACGCTGCCAACCGAGGTCAAGCACTGCAAGCAGCGCCCAACCACGGCGAACAACGCCCAACAACGACGAACAACGCAGCACCACGGCGAACAACGCAGCACCACGGCGAACAACGCCGAACCACGACGACCACGACGACCAGCGCCCAACCGCGACTACCAGCCGCTAACCTTGACAGACAGCGCCGAACGGCGGCAAACAGCGCCCCACCACAGCAAAAAGCGCTCCGCCACGGCAAACGGCAACAAACTATACCGCGAAAGGAGGCGGAACATAGCAAAAAACCATCCACGCATTACTTAGAGCGTCGAGCAGCGGCGCGCAGCAGTCGGAGATGACGCGCTGCCGCGGCCAGCTGCGAGTTACGGCGATCAGCCGCTAGTGAGCAACCGCGGGCAACCGCGGCGGGCATCGGCCTGCAACCACGGCGAGCATCGGCCTGCAACCTTGGCGAGCATCGGCGCGCAACCGCGGCGAGCATCGGCGCGCAACCGCGGTGAGCGACGGGGCGCGAGCAACCGCGACTGCAGATGACTTGAACCGCTGCTCCGAGCGGAAGTTGACGTTTTTATAGTGAATGGGATCAAGAGGTTGCGTGATCGCATTGGCCGTACAGGAGACGACACGTTGAGAGGTTGAAGCACATATCTGCAATCAAAGTTTTGAATTTAAAGTACTTTAGTGCGTGTTGTGTTCTGCTAATGAACTGCATTGCGCAGAGTGGGTGGTTGTTATTGATCTCAACGCCAAACTTGTATAAAAGCGATTCATGGTGCACTTGTGTACCGACAGATACGTTCGAATGGTGTTAGATACTATATGTTGAGTTAGACGCAGACTGAAGGCAGCTCAACGGTGGACGCAATGAATGATTGTTACATTCGGCAGGTGTGGTTGCAAAATATGCTGTCTCGAGCGTGAGTAATCATAACCTTGTTATGATTCCGCAGTAGTATCTGCGAAGATATACACGAGAGCATAGCTAGTAGCTATTAGCTACATGTACGGGAACAGCAATGGCGAAAATCGGTTTGGACGCCAAATTGTGGCAGTGTTGATCGCCGCAGCGATGAAGCTGTGGATAAACTTCATGTGTGGTGAACGTGGGGGGGGGGGCACAGCTGCGCCATTTTGGCGAAAGTGCTCATACGTGTATAGGGCGTGACAGTGATGTCACTCGCGGAATACAAAACGCCGAGAAATTAAGCAAAAGTAAACTTTATAACTGCGTCACTGATTGGCGCACGCGTTGGCGAGGGCGTTGCGCCAAACCGTTGCCGACTTGATGACAGCTCAGCTGGTGGCTTATGCATAATAGGCAACGAAGCTTCGCTCTTCTTCGCAGAGCCGCTGCTCAGCTGGCTGCCGTTGTGATTGTTGCGCACCGCCCACAGGGCGAGTCGCCCTCTTTCGTTTCGGACCAATCCGAAAAATCCGAAATGAACTTCTTTTCGGATGAAGTTTCAAAACAGTTTCGGATTGGTCCGAAACGACCACTTTTTTGGACAGCAACGTCCACGCCGCGTGGGGCGATGCCTTGCAACCATGCCGACGTCGCTCACATCCGATGAGGGCGCGCTTCCTGCCGCCGTTGCGGCGCCGCTGTGGCTGCTTGTTTTTGGCGGCGTTTTGTCGTTGAGACGTGGTTTGTTTGGAGTTGTGGCTGTTCGAGTGGGCTTGGGTGCGCTTTGTTTCTTGTGGTTTGTTCATGCTTTGGTGCCGATTGATGACGCACAGGATGCGTTGCAGCTTGTGGTGCCACCGGCGCATGTTTGGGTCGATGCGCCGGTTATAGTGACGGTGAGACAGATTGTGCAGCCGGTGCTGTCGCATCTGCCGCAGAGGCCTTCGCCAACGCCGACGTCTAGTTCGCAACCACCGCGACAAGGTTCTCAAGCGCCTGCTACGCCAGTGCAACAGCCGGCGATCTCGAGATTTGCAAGTGCGTTTGCGTGCGGCCGGAGGTCGCCGCTGCCGTTCACAGCACGCCACACTGACGAAGGCGCAACACTCCGCGGCCCCTGCCAGAAGATGACTGTCATCCGAGCGCTTCAAAACCGCCAGTTCATGCCGCTCATTCGACTGCGCTGCTCCGCATCATCTATCGTCAGGCGCTGCTCCGCTTTGTGTTGTCGCTCGAACGGCAACGCTTAGCTCTTTTATTCAGTTAATGGCGCAGTACACTTTTCTCCGCCGCTGGTTTTCCCATGACAACCCATTTCCGATCCGCCAAAGCAACACCGATAATTCTATCAATAACCACTTCTGTTGGAAGCCACAGCCTAAGCTAGTACTACGTCTAGCTGCCATAATAGTGGCCTTGCTTTATGCCGCAAAAAACACGGCGTCTATACTCGCCGTCCAAACAACGGTACTGTATCAAGCAATCGATACAACACAATTGCTCCAGACAGCCGCTGCCTGACACTGGGCGTCAAGCTGATGCTCAGCCAATTCGCCACAGCATTGACGTGGCTGTGGTACGATGTAAGCAGCCGCTGCTTGATACAGCGCCTCGAGTCGCAGCTGTGGCAAAGTTGTCGCAACAATGATGCTGCCGTGGCACGATGAGAGCAGCCGCAACCGAACGATGGCTTTGGGTTACTTAGGAAAACACTGCGTTCTTTCAAGGATCTGCATTTGTGTTGCGCATCTTGGCAGTCCGCTTGCGCGCTGATGTTTTTCTGTATTACGTCCCCTGCAAGGCGTCAATTTGTCACAGCTACATTGGCATCGCTTTGTTCCACCATGGCAGCGTTGGTGCTTCTCTCGAGGCTGTGATTATTCTGTTCGTTGCCACTTACAAAAGCTGCGCCTTTTGTTGTTTTCGCTTTGGCCGCATTGCGGTGTTAGTGGCATCGTTACGTGCCACTGCTGCAGCATCAAGTTTTTGCTGCTTATCTGCAGCGCTTGAGCGTATCGCAGAAAACGACTCGCGACTACCTGGAAAATACTTTTTACTTCATCGTACAAAAGCTCGTCGCCACACTTTAGGAATGCTCCAACTTTTCTACAAGGAGTTATGGGTTAAGAAGCAGTTCATCATATCTCTGCGTTCCAATCGCTCAAGCAAGCTTGAAGATTCGCCCTTGTTTATCAAAAGAAAAGGGATAATTTCGAACCCACGGGTTCTCAGGGAGACCCAAGATCTCCAAGCATTACAGAATGAAACGGCATATTAACTCTACCTAGTTAGAGAAACAAGAATCTTATGCTGCTTGGCCTGAAGGATTCCCTCAAGCGAAACGTCCGTTAGGCTCTGACGGTATTCGTCCTTTTCCCAGTTCATTATCGAGAAGTCCGATTCTACGGTAGCTGTACCGGGAAACACGGTCGCCAGCCCAGCGACAAAGCGATAGAGCTCCCTATACTTTCCACGGAAGCCTCGCCAAGAACTCTCAAAAGAGTGAAGCTTTTTTGCGGCAGCAATTTGGTCGGCCCCGCTTTCCGTCGATAAGACGTACTTTCGGAATCGAGCGAATTCGATTTGTATGACCTTCTCTATATTGCGACGGCTGTTGAGACGCAGTCGCTCTTGTTGGTTTTGAACGAGCTTGTTAAACACCATGGGACGAAGATCGGCCAACTCGTGTGGTAGGACAGGAGGGGTCAACGCTTCTGCTGGGGCGTTTTGTTCATCGCGTTCGGCGCACAATCCAGAGATTCGAATGTATGCGATTGTGAAAAGCTTTGCAAGAAACTGGAGAACAGCATCCTGCTCTGTAGCATCTAGATTGTGGAATTCCTCGTATGCTTCATATCCCTGGTCTTCGATAAATGAGGTGAGTGTGGATTTTTGAACTGCATAACATCCTTCATTACAAATGTAATCCTCATTAGACGCTACGGATAGGAGCTCCATACCAGACAAAGGCCCAATCAAACCAGAACATTCCTGTATAGTTGAAGCTAGCTGGTGGATCTTTCTGTTCTGAGTAGAAAGCACCACATCCTTTCCTTGAATAAACTTGAAGCACTCATTCACAGCCTGCAAGAAGTCCTTTATGCCTGCAAGGAGTACCCACCACCGAACGGTAGGCAACGCGTAGTTGCAAGATTCGGCGTACTCTGTAACCTCTTCGCGGTTTAAGTACAACCAAGAACACGCCGATCCCAGAGAAAGCCATCTGGTGGATGACACAGCCGGGCAGGTGGAGCGCATTCTATCTCGCAGTGAATACTGGCGTCGAAGCCAAGCAATGATATCAATCAGTGCCGAGTAGAAGTCATTTCTCAAGAGTGTTCCAAAAACATCTTGAAGAACAAGATCAAGTTGGTGGGCTGCACACCATACTCGATAAAAGCCAGGCTTTGCGCATTGCTGAAACCTAGTAACAGCGCCTTGAAATCTCCCAGTCATGTTGCTTGCGCCATCAGTTGTTACGGAAATTAGCCTCTCGTTCCAATTCGTTCCACCAAGTGAACTGAAAACTAATGAAACCACACGAAAAAGAGCCTCATTTGTGTGAGATTCGTGAAATGGAATGGCCACAACGTGTAGATTTTGTATAGAATGCTTGCAAAAAAATCTAACTCGAACATCAACGAATGTTTCACCACGGTTGGTGGCAGTATCGAATGCAATTGCAAACGCCCAAGCATCCTTTGTAAATAAGCTTCTGCGCAATAATTCAAGGTTAATTCCGACACACATTTGGAGATAATCACTCACTCTTCTTTCGGTGATTCCAGAGAAATGTGAAACTCCAGTGTGCTCCTTTGTTATATGAACAGATTTTGATATCTGTCGAAAAGACATTCCCACAGCAGCATATCCAAGAACTAGTTCAAATTGTTTCTGATGCTTAATTGTGAGAACATAGGTTTCCGTATTCGGTTGTTTCACAAACATTTTTAAAATCCTCTGGTCTGCATTGCGATTGTCCGAACAAACCAACAATGGCAATATTACTTCGACAATATCTCTTTGTAGGTCATAAGAAATTTGAGATTGCGTTATACTGTGCGCATCTAATGTGTTGACGTATGGAACAGCTGACTCAAAAAATGTTTCTTGTTTAGCCTCTGTCGCGTTTTGATATTTGTCCCACTTTTCTTTATGCTGTGTGCGAAGATGAGAAGCGTAATTGTCGGTTCGAAACGGAGCAGTAAATGTTTTGACCACTTTGGTTCTACGACCCGAAACAGACACAAACGTTGAGTCTTCACGTCCAAATGCTTGACAAAAGCGACATACGACTGTGCAAACGTTTCCGGTAGTTGCATTTCGGGATAGAATAGCCAAGCCATATTTGCGGCAGTGTGATGTAGAGAACATAGATGGGCGTCTCGTTTTGCCAATGGATAGTTTGCGAGGCATAGTGTTGCAAGAACGGTGGAACGGGTGGAAAGTATGGAATGATAGTGACAATCTGTTAATGCAGATGTGTGTATTCGGTGGTGGGTCAAGCTCAGAGCACTCGTCGAGGGGTTGATTATGCTAAGGTGGTACCGTTCTTACTGGGTGTTGATTGTGGCCTACTGTTTCGGTTCAGATTTGGCGGCAAATTTGTAAGATTCTATGAAACTTACAGCGTTCCTTTCGGATTTTCAGATTTTTTTAATTCGGATTTTTCGGATTTTGGTGGTCCGAATCCGAAACGAAAGAGGGCTGAGGGCGACCAACTAGTGTAGCTTCGCGTTTCTACACCCGGTAGAGAAAGGTACCAACGGTAGATACCGCGGAGACCACGCGCGAGATATTTGACAACCGATGGCGGCTATGTCTACCGTTGGTATATATACCGAGTCGCGCACAATTCAGGCTTGCATGAACTTGGGCTGTATGAATCATGCAGAGGGAGCGCGCGCTGTTTTGTCATTTTTAATCCTCCAACAGATTGCAGCAAGCTGCTATGCTACAAGCATGTACCGTTGCGGTACACACAGCAGTTGCTTGTCGTTTCACTCGATAGTCTCGACACGTACTTGAACAATTGTGCACAACATGGCTCGAGAGAGCGTGTTGCCCAACACCAAAAGGGTAGCGTCACCGTGTTCAAGTGTCCAAAAAGCAACTGCCATCGCTTCGACCGCACTTTACGTGCGCGCGTTGCGTAACACGCCGCCGCGTGATGGAATGCGCGTCGCGTCTCGAGAGTCTCGAGTCGAGACCGCGCCGATGCCATTCAGTGCTGACCACAACATGCGCTCCCGATGCGAGCAACGCGCGCCGCTCCAATATATAATACCAATGTCAGTTCATTGTGTCGCAGCTTTCACTTGCTGCTGTGCATGTAAAGCTACGTCTGCTTGTAGCTCTACAGCGGCGCTCGCGTTGCGCCTTGACGAGAGGCGCTGTGTGCGGAAAGCGTCTTGTTGGAGAAAAAGAGAAAAGCATGTGTGCGTCAGCACCAGCGCGGCCGGCGGCGCTTGCCGTCGCGTGCGATTCGCACTGTGAGATACGCCTACTGTGAGACCGTGTGTTGACGAGATGTAGCATTGAACACTACAGTACAGAGGTACATATATATACATGATGTTGTAGCCGAATCAACCCAAGTCTCTACGCTCTGAGCTTCAAGTGTATCTTACATACAATAAGATATATGGCGCCTTTAGCTTGGGAAAAAGCGCTTGCGTGCTTGCTACAGCTTAGCAATCTACAATGAAAATCGTGTGATACAAATCGTGTGATACACAGATATCTACACTCACAGTCGCGCCTAGAGAAGCGACCACAGTCCCGACTGCGCGCTCAACACAGAAACGAAAAACAAAACAAAAACGGCACCAACCTCATCAACACCCCCTTCCCTCCCTCCCTCCCTCCCTCCCTCCCCCCATCATATTCTGCCGATCACGATGGTGCGGCCATCGCGCACATTCCTCGCCATCCCCACATACCCGCTGCTATACTTGACGTAGATCTTGTCCACTTTTCTTCTCGACCCCAGTCCAAAGTGAACCGTCTCCAGGTACGCGTGCGACACAGCGTTTCCATTGGCGCCCACGCGCCGAATCATACGCAAGTTGCCCGCCACCACCAGCACCGTAGCATGCAACGGCGTGGCGCTAAAGTTGATAGCATTGCCAACCCGCACCGAGATGTACCTGGTACGCCACGACTTGCGCAGCACGTTGCGGAACACCTTGTAGTTGCCGCCCCACTTGGGCACATGCTGATCGCCCTGGCTGGAAATCAGGTCCACGCGCCCGTCGTTATCGTAGTCCACGGCCACAGCATTGTCGCCGCGCACGTACTTGGGTCTCCAGATGAGCCCGTCCGCGCGCCGGAACGTGCCGTCACCCCGGTTGAGCAGCATGATATCGGCGGCGCGGTACTGCGTCACCAGGATGTCGATGTAGCCGTCGTTGTTAAAGTCGCCCACGGTGACGCCCCTCGACGTGGTGCCGCGCGGGATGCGCGCCTTTTCGCTCACGTCCACATACTTGCCGTTGCGGTTCTCCAGCAGGTAGTCGTGGAACACGGTGCCGGGCACCCACTTGAGGTCGCCCGACTTGGTGCGAGCGACGTACAGATCGAAATCGCCGTCGTTGTCGTAGTCCAGTTCGGCGACGGCCACCACGCCGCTGCGGTCAATCTCCGGCGGCAGTACGCTGTCCGAGATTTCGACAAACCTGTACGGCCGCACCATCTTCCACACCTTGAGCTTCCAGTACGACACAATCTCCATCAGCCCGTCGCCGTCCAGGTCGGTCAGGCCGCCGTACCAATTCTGATCGTCTGCAAAGTTGGACATGTAGCGCGGCTTGTACTTGCCATTGCCCGTGGCCTCGTACGCAAAGTTGTCCGGCGCGCGGAAGCCCTTCGGCTGCGCGTTCATGAACACAATGTCCGGGAATGCGACATGTTTTCTGCCGGAAATACTCATGAAAAACGCCGTACGTCCGCGCCCGCCCTGCTTGTCCAAGCCGACGCTGGCGGTGACGTCGCTGATCTGGCGCGTGCGGGGGTTCACCTCGAACATGATGGGGCGCGTGGGTCGGCGCCCAAAATTGCCGCCCACGGACATGACGAAGCGCATGGCGCGGTTGTACGGCGAGATGGGGCCGGCGATGATGGCGTGCGTGTCGCGCCACACGCGCCACTTGGACTGCGTGAAGGAGCCGTCGCGGTTGTTGAAGTATAGGTCGGCGTAGCCCGCGTCGTGGTGGCAGAAGATGAGGTCGGGGTAGCCGTCGCGATCCAGATCGGCCACGGTGGGCCCGCCATACTTTTTGAGCCTGGGCTTGTTGACATTGAGCCCAACCGCAGCCGACACGTCGCGGAAGCGCGGACGCAGCTGCGCCGCCACGCCAGGCAGCAGCAGCAGCAGCAGCAGCAGCAGCAGCAGCAGCGGCAGGAGCTTTGCGAAAGCAGCGGCGGCGCTCATCGCGTGGGTGTGAAAGGAGGGGAGGGGGGGGATGGAGGGGATGGAGGGGGATGAAGGGGGGGTGGGGGGGGGGGGACGGCAGCAAGAAGGAGCGATTTTCGGTGCGTGGCGATGTTCACCGTCAATCGGTTGGGAGGGAGCGCGCGCGCGCTTTAGCGCACGCAGACGCACACGAGTCAGTTGAATGTGTGTGTGGCGCGTGACATGCAGCGTGGCGCGCGCTGCGGGCGCGACGCGGCTACAACGGTTCACGCAACACGCGCGCGACACACGCCTGACGTGGTGGCGCGTGAGAGCACACGCCACGCGCGCCGCACGCGCTCGCGCGCCACCACCAACACCACTACCACCACCACCAACAACAACAACAGCAACAACAACAACAACAACAAGCGCTCAAGTCCTTTACAAGCACAACAGTGCAGTGACTTGTGGAGAAAGAATTATATACACAGCAACGCGAAGCGCGCCTCGCGCCTTGGAGGCGGCTGTACAAGAACGTGAGCGCGCGCAAGGCGCTACACGTCGGGCGACGCCGCGGGCGCCAGCGCGCCAAAGCCGCCAAAGGCGCCGAACGACGGCGGCAGCACGCCGGCCAGCCCCGCGCTCAGCCCCGGCCCGCCCACGGCCAGCGCGCTGCCGCCGTCCGCGGCGTTGGCCGCTCCCACGCCCTCGTCCGCGCTGGCGGCCGACGACACCGTGTTGTCGCCCGCCGACGACACCGCCGTGCCGTCGCTCAGCACCACCGACGTGCCGGCGCCTAGCAGCGAGAACGGTGCCACGGGCGTGGGCGCTGCCGCCAAGGGCGTGGGAGCTGCCGCCAAGGGCGTGGGAGCTGCCGCCGGCGTGGGCGCTGCTGCCACGGGCGTGGGTGCTGCTGCTGCCATCGGCGTGGGTGCTGCTGCTGCCATCGGTGTGGGTGCTGCTGCTGCCATCGGCGTGGGCGCTGCTGCTGCCGCTGGCGTGGGCGCTGCGGCCGCCGGCGCGCCGAACGACGGCTCGGACGACGGGGCATTCCAGCCCATCTCGGGCTCGTGGCCGGGCGGAAGGGCGGGCTCGAACGACTCGGCGTTCTCGTAGCCCATCTCGTAGCCCAGCCGCTGCACGCCATCAGGCGGCGGCGGCGGCGAGCGCGCGCCCAGCGCGGCGCGCGCGCACAGGCTGGCAGCCAGACACAGCAGCAGCACAGAGCGAGCCAACATGATGACCATCTTGAGCGAGAAGAAGAGCGAGAAGAAGAGCGAGAAGAAGAGCGAGCAAGAGCGCGTCTGCGTGGAACACGGCGGGTGGCGGCTCAGCAAGGCGCGCCGCCGCCGCCGCTTTTACGTCGTGAGCGGCGCGGTGCGCGCGCGTAGCTTTGCTGCGAGCCGCGAAGCATGGCGGCGGCGGGGGTGGACGACGGCAGAGGTGGGCGACGGCAGAGGTGGGCGACGGCAGAGGTGGACGACGGCGGGCGCGCGCCCGCGAAGGGGGATGCGCGGCGGCGGTACGTCGGTGACTCTACACGTACACGCGCGCGCGCCACGGCGGCGCAGGGCGAGGCGCATGTGTGTGGGCGGCGGGAGCGCGGCGATCAACGCAGCGCGCACGTGCAAAATTGCACACTTGGCGCGCAGTGGTGGCCGCGGCGCACACGGGAGGCGGCGGGCCGTCGTGCGCCTTTCGTTTTGCGCGTGTCGCCGCAACCAATTTGGGCGCTCGCACCGCGCGGCCCGTACAAAGCGAAAGCGCCGCGCGGCGCGCCTCATCGCCGCTCCCGAGCGCGCTCGTTCCACGTCGTTGCCACTTTGTTCTCGCCCGAGCCACCATGGCGCCCGCCGCAACCGCAGCAGCAGCCGCAACTGCTACGCCAACAGCCGCAGCAGCGCCGCACAGAGATGCTCGTCCGTTGCCTGCCGCGCCGCGCAACGTGTTTGTACACGATGGCGACCGCCAGCAGCCGCACAAGCTGCATGGATGGACCAATTGTTACCAGCTGCCCGTGGAGTACTCGGTTGAGATCCATCACCACATTCTGTCCCCGCACAACCCGGCGCTGGCCACGCGCTTCATGCCGCCCGGCTACAAGCGCCGCTTCGTCGTTATCGATCAGCAGGTGCATCGCCTGTATTCGCGCGCCATTATCGACTACTTTGACCACTTTGGCGTGCAGTGCAAGTTCGTAGTCATCCGTGGCGAGGAGCAGAACAAGCTCTTTGCAGCCGTCGAGAACATTCTCAACCAGTTGAGTGAGTTTGGCTTGCTGAGAAGAGAGCCTATCGTCGCCTTTGGAGGCGGCTGTGTGCTTGATATCGTCGGCTTTGCCGCCAGTTGCTATCGCCGTGGCGTGCCGTACATTCGGGTGCCCACCACTCTGTTGTCCATTGTCGATGCCAGCGTGGGCGTCAAGTGCGGCGTGGACTGGCATCACCCCACGCTTGGCGGGCTCAAGAACCGCGTGGGCTCCTTCTATCCCCCGATTGCAGCGCTGTTGGACAAGTCCTTCATCCGCACGCAGGACCAACGCAACCTCATCAATGGCATGGGCGAAATCATGAAGCTCGCGCTCGTTCGCAGCGCCGAGCTCTTCTCCTTACTAGAGCAGCATGGCGCACGCCTCATCGAGCAACGCTTCCAGTCCAATGACCACGTCGCCGACCGTGTCATTGAGCTGTCCATCCAGATCATGTTGGAGGAACTGGGACCCAATTTGTGGGAACACCATCTTGAACGATGTGTGGACTATGGACATACCTTCAGCAAGATTCTCGAGATGCAGGCCAAGACCCCCGTCATGCACGGCGAAGCAGTTAGTATTGATGGCTTTTTATGCATTTTGCTCTCTCACCGAAAAGGTTGGATTTCCACTCAAGTGCGAAACCGTGTGTTCGCCGCTATGAGAAGTTTACAATTACCAACTTGGAATTCGGCTTGTACTCTTAAACTGCTCACCAAGGCCATTGCTGATGGCATTGAACACCGACACGGCAAGCTTCGCATGCCGCTTGTCAAGGGCAACATCGGCTCCCATGGCTTTGTCAATGAGGTCAAGGAGGAGGATTTGAAGGCTATCATTGCTCTCGCGCTTGAACTCCATCCTGGCGCCGCCGTCAAAGATCTCAATGCCATCAGCATGTGACATTGAATCAATTCTCCGGAATCGTTGTATCAAAAATCTGCACTGTCCGTGCTTACGATTAATATACCCTTGGGTATCTATGCTTCTCCCTTTTTTGCTTGATTTTGTGCTAAGGCTTTTCTTCATCGGCTTCATGAGTGCCTCATTCGGAACAGTTTTGGAGAGGATCGTGCGTTCGTGGCGTTTTTGTCTTCACTGCGAGTTCGCTTCGTCTGTCTATTCCTAAGTCGTGGGGTTTTGATGGCTGTCTTTTTTTTCCCCTTTCCTTCCCATTTTCGCTGCGGGATGCATACAACGGTATTTTGGACCTAGTCATCTCAAGCACAAAGGTTCAAAGCTTTTTGTTTTACATACATATGTGTTCATAGTTCTTTTTAAACGAGGCGTTTCATGTACCAACAGTTCAGTTATTCTTCAAGTCTTTCCGAAAAACTCGCAGACCATTACGGATGCGCTTCTTGCCAAAGTTCCACAGCCGTGACACACCATTGCCGACGCGCGTTAGTAGCACATCAGCGCCACGAACTTCGAAAAGAACCGCAATAGCATACACAAACCCTATAGAAAGCGCCACGAGCGATACAAGGATGTCGAAGAAGAAGAGTACCAGCCCAATTAACAAGGCCAACGTGGAAACCTTGCTAAACTCTCGTAGAGCTAACGATTTGTCCCTCTGCTTCTGTTCTTCAATGTCCGCTTCATCGCATTTTGATTGCTCCTGCTTGTTTGTGGTTAGTTGTATTTGCTGCCGCGAGCGGCGTACACTTGGTGAGGAACGCCGTCTGTTCGGGTTCGCGACGTACAGTGGTGTCTTTGGCACAGAGGTATACAAACGAGCTGTGGTGCCTTGGACGCCGGGTGGCAGTGGCTGCGTAAACAATAGCAGTTTGGTAAACGCTCCCATCAATCCGCTATAGAGTCCGGGGGAACGAGCGTGTCAATGGGTCGGACAAGTACAACAGAGCTGAGCACGTGTGAGAAATGACGACAGCTGCGTTTCACTGTGTGACTGTGCGGATATCGTTAACCGTTAAGCGATTTGCAAAAAGCACGGTGGAAGCTTAGGCGCTACAGCGACGCATGGAGAAGAGCAACGTGGTGCGCTGTGTGCCGCGGAACGAACGTGATGTCAGGCGCGACGAAATGGTGCGTAGATATGTGCGCTTCTCTCGTAAACGGCGGCGAATTTGAGCCGGGACAGTATGTTACGCTTCGACGCAATGAGGAACAACGACGACGCTGAGCACTGCAAACAGACGGGCGAGCGGCTCGAGGGTTGCGAGTTGTGAGCAAGAAAGCGCTGACCACAAAAGCGACCAGTCGGTGAGGTGCGTCATACGCGGCGGGATCTTTTATGGAGATTGTGCCAACGAATGGCACCAATTCAGAAAAGATCAAAATCGGGTCCGTTCGCTGTTGCTGTGTTCTGAACAGTTCTTCTTCATGGGCAGTGAGACATGGTTTACAACAGACAGCCTTTTCCGACTGCATGCTGAGCACTAGATAGAGCTAACTTATGTAGCAGCACAGCATTACGTTTTGGCGGATGGTGTTCTCCTATCATAGAACGCTATCTCTAGTATGTCGACTCATACAACGATCAAGCCTCAAATTGTGCGTGGGACAGCGCTGTTCGCTGCATCGCACCAGCTCCGGAACGCCGCCGCAGCAGTCCTGCAGCTTTCTGGCCTCGGTGGGGCACAGCGAGAGTGTGACGCACCAGCCAAGCAGCACGGCGAAGCGCTGACAGGCGGACGAGGTGGGCGAGGAGGGCGGATGATCGTTCAGGCACTTCAAGTACATGTCCACTATGCGGCCACACTTCGGAAACGCGTCGGCGACGCCGATGGTACGCACGCCGTCGCCGCGCTGCTGCTGTTGCGCCTCTTCATCGGCGCCCATGACGCTGTTTCGCGCGCCCGGCGCTGCACTCTGCGACGGATTGCAGCGTCGCGCTAGTCCGTCGCGGTGCTCTTGCCCACGGCGGCGAGTGCGTCCGCGGCGCGTGGTGGGCTCGCGAATTGACGCCTTCCCGCGCACATAACTACTGGATCGTCGTATAAATTGCCCCGCGCTAATTGCGGGGTGTAAGAAAATGTGCTGTAATGCGCGTGCGTCGCGGTCGTCGACGGCGCGCACGCAGCAGCGAAGAGGCCCGCCCGCGATACGACGACGCCGTCGCGCGCTCGGAACAGCTTCGTAGTTCGATCCGGTTCCATCGCGCCGCGCCACCGTTCGTCACCATGTTGATGCCCAAGAAGAACCGCGTTGCAATCTACTCGCAGCTGTTCAAGGATGGTGTATGCGTCGTGAAGAAGGATCCGATGCTCAAGGAGCATCTGGAAATCAAGGATGTGCCCAACCTTCACGTCATGCAGACCATGAAGTCACTCAGGTCGCGCGAGTACGTGCGCGAAACCTTCTCATGGCAGTATTATTACTATTACCTTACGGATGAAGGCATTGAGTACTTGCGTTCCTACTTGAATCTGCCGAGTACCGTCAAGCCCACTACGCTCAACCCGCCGCCGCGTCAGCCGGCGCGATCCGCGCTGGGTGGACGTGGTGATCGCCCGCGAAGGAGCTATGGAGATGGTGGAGACAAGAAGATGGGACCTGGTGGTGACTTCCGCCCGTCCTACAGAGAAGGCGGCGGCTTTGGTCGTGGTGGACCAATTCGCTCCGATTAAGCGTTGTGCTCTGCAGCCTTGCGTTTTGAGGCGGATACGACGCGGGTGCTTCTAGCTCGTGTAACACTCTTCAAATACATGCTACGCAGCATGGAGCTCAGGCAATGTTGTTTAGTGCGCATTTTCTTTACTTTGTTCGTTTAGCGATTGTGTTTGAGTTTGTTGATTCGCTTCACTTTGCTCCAGCCATTGGTGCCATTTTCTATCCCGTTCCTCACGGTCTGCCTCCGTCTCTTTGTAGCGGTAGTCTGTATGTCCATCGTAAAACTGTGCGCTCAATTGCCTGCCGTCATACCATCTTCCGTTCATCACCTGTATGCACTTGAGACATGACTGAATGGACTTGAACTTGACAGCCACCGCGCCCTCACCGTTACGTTCGAAAACTGTGACCCGATCAAGCTCGCCACACTCTGCGCACCCGTCCTCCATATCCTCTTGTACGAGCTTGTAGTCGGCCTTGTCCGGATGGAACACGTTCTTCAAAATGACGATCCGCGATGC
Source organism: Gracilaria gracilis (assembly GCA_030374805.1). Classification (NCBI taxonomy): domain Eukaryota; phylum Rhodophyta; class Florideophyceae; order Gracilariales; family Gracilariaceae; genus Gracilaria; species Gracilaria gracilis. Next base: position 112,781 of record JARGSG010000236.1, on the reverse strand, counting down.
ATTGGGCGCGCTCTGCTGATTGCCCTCGTCGTCGTCCCAGCTCATCTTCTCGCGCACAAACAAGTGCCTGGAGACGCGTGGCGCCTCCGATCCAACTCGTGCAGCGCCAGTATCAGTACGCGCCTTCTTATGTTCAAAAGTAGCCTCCGACACGGACAGCGGAAAGCGCGAATCGCGCAAGCAAGCGCCATCAAGAAGCTGCAGCGCGTTGTCAACGCTCGGTCGCAACGCGTAAGTGACGAGCGCATCGCCCTTCGCCTGCCCCCGTTCATCGCGATAGATCTTGACGCGCGCCAGCCCGGTGTGCGCGTCCGGCAGCAGAATGCCGCACTTGGCGCAGAACGCCGCCAGTTCGTCCGCCGTCACATCCGGCGGCAGCCCCGTCACATACACGCTGGTATTCGGTAGATTACGTAACCTGGACGCCTTCCTGGCGCGCTTCCTCGCCTGTCGCTTGCGCTCGCGCTGCTCGGCGGCACTCTGGCGCGGCGATGTACGAGCTGCATGCGATGCGTCGCCACGCGTGACGGCGGGGGGAGACGGCGGCGGGCTCCGTGGCGATGCACTCGATTTGGCCGGTGCAGGCGGCGCGGGCGGCGAGACGGCGTCGCATTGCTGCGCTGCGTCAGGGGCGTCCGTCATTGTGCCGCCTTGGCCTGCGGCGTCGCGGGGGAGAGGGGGCCGTTGTCGAGTGAACGCAACGAAATGAATGGCACCCGCTGACATTGCTGGGCGCCAACCGCCACAAAAGATGCGCCAACGTGTTCGTGCATGGCCGCGCCTCGTGCAGGCGCTGTGCGCTCCGCTGCTGCTTATACACGCCCTCCCTCCGCGCGGCCAAGACGACCGCGTACCTTTCAGCTTCGTTCTTGTCGCCCGCTCCGTCTTCTTCTAGTCCAGCCGTAATCGCACCAGCGTCACGAGCGCTTTCTTTGTCTCCTTCCGCAGCTCCACATCGCCATCGCCATGAAGATTCCCGAGCAGGTTTACAGTGGCATGCCGAGCGGTATCAACTCCGCAGCGGCGCTTTCGCTTCTCGTCATCAACGTGATCATGCCGGGCGTGGGTACCATCATCTCTGCCTTCTTGGCCGAAGAGTGTATGCAAGAGACTGTATTTGTGGGCGTGCTGCAGTTGATCACCTCGCCGTTGTTGGGACTTGGTTTCATCTGGGCTATTGCATGGAGCATTCGTCTGTACAGGAAGCACAGTACTGACGCCGCTCCAGCGCCACGCACTCAGGATGAGGAGACCCCGCTCGTCTCTAGCTTGCCGGAAACGCCTGCTAGCTAGCTAGCTGCCGCACTTGCATGCTGGTTGGTTCGTGCCGCCCAATTGGCGCCGTCACTCGCGTGCTAATGTTGTGTACAAGTTATCTCTACCATTTCTCCTACGATCCATACTGCAATGGCTTTCATCTCCACAGAAATAGAATAAAGCATTAACCAGCTACACATTTTCGGTTTCAGACCCATCTACCATTTGAAGCTTATCGCTGTGTCTAGCCATCTTGCCTCACAGAGTTGACGCTTCAAAATTGAGGAATGTCAACCTCGCCTGTCTTCCCTCACTATCTAACATTACGCGCTATCCAACGCAAAGCAATCCGCAGACTGGAAGCCAGCTGAGATATAATTCTCGCCAGCAATGCAACCATCGCCAATTCTACAGAGGCACAGCAGCTTTAAAGTCGTAAACCTCAAAGCGTAACTCTAACAAGTAGGGTTACAGCGTCCTTTATGCCACCAATAACGTCGAATTTGTTCCTTTCGCCTTCGCTGTTCACGGCAGTCTAGGGGAGACGCTTCTCCCGCCGCGCTGCGGAGAACGTCAGCACCATGCGCGGGTCCAACCCCGTCACTGAGTACCACTCATTGCCAATAACTGCAGAATGATCCTTTCTAAGCGCAGGACCAATGAGTCATGGGTCCTGCGCTTAAAAAGAATCGTTCTGCAGTTGACAGCTGCTTCACATGTACCCACGGTGTGGTCCCACACGCCGCCACGTCTGCGTGATCAATGTTTGTCTGCATTTCAGATTCCGCTCGTTTGTGGACTTGCTACGTCAACAACTTGCTAACAACTTGCTAACACTCCTGCTTCCAAATTGAGCGGGTGAGACGGCTACCGTTTACATAAAAGCCGTTCCTGATCATCTGCGTCATGAAGATCACCGCCAACGCGCCGATCTGGAACAACACCAAAACACCAATCAACAGGTATACATGCAACTGACGCGCGACGCTATCCAACAGTATTCGTCGGGTCTAGTAGTGCGGCCAGCGCTACCGACCACCGTTCCCGAAACCGCGCCGGCATGTGGAGCTGCTACGTCCCCTCCATTGATTTGGCTTAAGTGTTACGTGACACGCTTAGATCGTACTGCTCCGCTTGGCCCTGATCCAGTAAGCACTATCGAAGCATATTCATGACATGCCTGATGGAAAGCTTTTGTGTGGCCGCAGCTCATGCCGCGGTCACTGCTGGCGTTGAGAACTGATTCTGTGGAGGTGAAGGGAGGCGGTGTCTAAACAAGCGTGAACGTGCGTAAACGGCGACCGTGAACGCCCATATACGCCTTTTCATTGGCTCACGCAGCTCCGAGCGGGCTGACCCTCTGTATGCCCGTGAACGCCCCTTTCAATTTCTTAAAAGCCCACCGTCTGTAAGGCGAAGGCGCTCCCGAACTAAACTGTACCACTTGGTAGCACGATTGCCAATCATTTACCTCAGGGACTCATCGGGTTTTCCGGTCCAGTTCAACCCAGTAGGGTGCATAGTACTTCCCGCTGCATCCTGCGCCGAGCGGAGCAATATACAGCGGCTCCCTAGCGCAAGGATGCTGCGTTGCGTTCCCCACCGACGCACCCAACGCACCACCGTGCTTCTCCGATCTCCAAAGTATGGCACCGCCGCCTCCCCAGCATTGTTCAGACCCCCTTCCTCCGCCTTTGCGACGCAGCCCCAGAAAACACCCAGCTTGAGCTGCGCTGCGTACTACGCATACGACCACCACAGACCATCCCGTGCAACCCCCTCCCAACTTTCCGCCAAATCATCGACCAACCTCCAGTATAATACCTTCATCTTCCGCCGTCACCGTATCTCCATACAATGACCCAGAATTACATAAAAGCAATCAAATGCACTTTTGTACTCTCTTTAGCTCAGCAAAACGGTCAAAGAAGTTCAAAAGCTGTGCAAACCGTGCAAGATCAAAATCCGGAATCGTCAACACGCGCAACTTTTGTCTTAACTAGTGCTTTTTCTTCATTTAAAGAGCTTTGAGGACGTGGGTATCCGCGATTGCTTCTCCACAAACGAAGAAATGAAGGGCTACTTGGTTTGGGAGAGTGAAACCAAAGGCCTTAATTCAACGTTGTCCACGCTACCGGAGATTGACGCGTTCGTGAACATGCTTCATCCATTGGACCGCAGAGAAGTAGTAGCAGATACAATCTTCGCGTTCAAAACTGCCAAACAGTCGTCATCCGGATTCCCGTTGTCTGCAGAGCTGGAGCTTGCTGCGTATTCTAGTTTCTTTCTTGACAAATTCGCCAGGCTCTGCGTTATATTGCGTGACGACGATATGGCAAAAAACGCGCTCGCAAAAGCCAATGGAGGAACGCTGAGCCGTTCTGAGTTGGATGCCAATGTAACAAGGGAGACGTTCCGGGAGGTTATTTGTAGTCGGTTCAACGATTTGCAAGTCGAGTCCAGGTGTTCGTTTACGGGACGTTTGGATGAGGTGGATTGCAACAAAAGACTTTTGTTTCTACAAAGTTCATCGGTGCCAAAGAACCAGTAAGACAGTGTGAGAAAACTGCTTACTACCGCTAAAGCTAACTGGTCGAAGTCGGGGCAAAACAACCCGAGTAATATTTCCAGCTTTCTCCGCATGACGGGCAGCGGTTAACTGACAGCCGAGTCGAAGCGCGCGTACGTATTCTTCATTGTCGCGCGCTTAGAAACCGCAAATGAGGCCGTTGAATTTATTGAGACCACGTCAAAATTGGTCGAGGACTCCGAGAGAGGCGTCGAGGAATGTCTGGCAATCAACTCTCCCGAAGGGGAAGCATTTTCTTTTCGCAAGAAGCGAAGCTCCAGTGGGCGAAACAGTGGGAGTCAGAAAGAACTGGGGGAGCTTTTAAAAGGCGTCGACTTCTCCAACAAAATTTCTCAGGAGCAGACGACCATATTAAGGGAGCACTTAAATTTCGAACGTAAGATGTTTGCTCACACAGCTGGGGGAAGGAAAACCACGGAGGAAAAGGAAGCCGAGGTGTTTGGTGCCCGTGTGAAACTCGCTACACTCCTAGCAGAGAGTTCGGTGCAAATCAAGCGCGTGCGGGATTTAAACGACGAAGATTTGACGCGGACTCTAGAAGAGAATCATCATCACCTCTTGAAGAGGTTCAAGAAAATGATTCGGAGGAGGAGCCCTGAAGATGAGGATGGGGATGGTGGGGTTCTCTAGTGGTAAGCGTTTGTTTGACTTGCATCTATAGTTCTAGGGATCACTTCACTTGCTCGATATTATCTGCCTGTTTGCTGTAAAAGTTTCTGCATGGCCCTCTTCTATCTTCTACCACCCATCGTCACGAGGGCCGACAACGAAGCATATTCTTTGCATTTCATAAGACCCCACCGCACATCCGAGTGAACTTTAAACATGTTAAACACGTTAAACATGTTTCTTTACAATTCTGCTCCTTTCTTAGTTTTGGGATGGCCTGAAGACTTTCAAGAACATTTTCGACCTTAGAACTCTTCACGCAAACGTTTGGTGCACTTTTGCTCCTGTCTTATCCTGCATTGCCAAGACCAACCGCTGGTGCTGAGCGTGGTGCAGCAACAGGGACTGTTAATGGCTAAGATCCATCCGTACGCGATGATGATATAGAAAGTCCCTGGCTTACCTTGTGTTGCATCATGACCCAATTGCAGTTGCTGCACTTCCTCTTGGAGCCTTACCAGCAATCGCACTTGAGTTTCCATTGCTCATGCCCCCTCTTCCCATTGAAACAGTTCTTTCTACTTCCAATCCGCTTGTAGCACCTCCTCTTGCAGTTGCACTTCCCCTTGCAGGTGCATTTCCTCTTGCTGTACCACGTTTCTTTTTCTTAACCACTCTAGACACTGCGTTGCTTCTAAGGGATACATTCCCTTTCAATATGCCACGACCCTTCACAAAAACGCTCCGGCGTCGACCACCTCTCATAACTGTACTTCCTCTTCCGGTGGAAACTATGTTTGAACCAACGAATATCCATGATGCTGAAGTGCCACCCTCTACCGTTACAGTTCTTCCCACTGACGGGCCGCGCTTGACGATCTTTGCACTTACACCTCTTACTACACTGTAGTGCAATACCCCAAAGGGGAAAGAACCACGAAGACGTTCGGGATCTCCCTCACACGAGGTAGCACAGCAAACAGAACCCTTCCAGGGGATGACACGACAGAGTCGGTTTGTAAGGCCGAGGCCACCCTTCACGCCAGGCGTAGGAAGGTAAACCTGAAGGTCGGATCCGTGTAAACGGTGTGTGTGTATCCTCAGATGAGGCGGTGTTTCCACAGAGGTGGCAAGCGTGGCCGAGTGCCAGCACAAGCCGCGGGTCGCGGAGAACAACCCGAAAAGAAAGGGGAAAAGACGGAGAAGTCACGAGAGTGACTAAGGAAACGGCAAAGCCGGGGAACACCTTATACAGGGGCGAAACGCGACAGTGGTTGGTAGAATACTCCCAAACTGGGTTCCTTTAGAGGACGCAGGGTGGTTAGACTACCGTATGCTACGGAGCCTTCCTCCTGATGGAGATAGAGGCACTCGTAGGCGTGAAGTCTAGAGCCGAAACCCTGGTTGGGGGAGGTTTACTGGGTGCGACGGCAGGGTCGCCGGCGCACTAAGTAGTGGCGCTCTCCCCAAAGGGAATTAAATAAATAAACTAAATTGACCCACATGCAGTGGTAATTACCCACCCTGTGTGGCACAACCTCCACGTGTATGTGGCCAACCTCCTGCACTCCACGTGTCACACGGACTTACCCACTCTAGTGGTCGCCACCCTATTCATATAGGTAGCTACCCGGTTCACCGGAATTATGAACAAGTCCCCACAGAATCCCCTCACGAGGGCGTTGCACTACACGTCCCCCTCATTAGGCGAGTGCACGAACCCAACAATGGGAGAAACGGCACCGGAAGATGCGCGTAAAAGCACGCCCGAGTCCGGATCGCCGGGAAATCACTCTGCCTCGGAGAACCGCAATCCCACACCATTGGAAACACCCCGAGAACTCGAGACCAACCGCTCTTCTCCAACTCTTTCTTCTCCTCCGGCAACGCCGGTCATCGACCTCACCGAACGCCCAATGTCTAGCCAACCGCCGAACCTCCCTCCGTCAGGGTACTTCACCGGTTTCCGGTCAGTGCCCCTGCCTCAGGGAAACGCGAACAATCAACCACCGCAGAGCGGGACTCAGCAACCAACGCAGTCGGCTGCGGTTCAACCAGCTCAACCCGTTTCGGGGGACGCCTCTAATGCGGCTCACCTTATACAGGGGCTGGCTCCTGCTGGTGTGCGCCGTTCATGTCCTGGCCACCGTACGACACCCTAGTGGGGGCTTAATCCGAAGCAATCGGGAGCATGCCTTCAAGCTGAGGAGAGCGCCATGGTTTCATCCACTCGCTGTCCTCAATGAGGCATTGGTCGGCGCGTACTGCGGACGGATCGAAACACCCTGCCTGGGGACCTTCCCGTAGTTGTCACGGCTTCGTGCGACTGGCGGAATCGCATCGCGATTCCCGTGCACCACATACGCCGGGATTCCGGAGAGTCAGCCGCCCGGGCGCATGCCGCGTTAGCGATGATCGGATACCAGCGCTAGCTGCGAGCTCCATTCAAATTTCCCATCCCAGATGGTCTCAACTTCGACGTCTAGTTATACCGCACTCGCGGGGAAATTACGTACTGCGACCGCCTTGCGGCGCTCGAGACCTTCGCCTGGAAGAACTTTCCGATTGCTCGGCAATAGGGCATCTGTTGGACTCGACCCATCCTCCGTGCGGAGTTTCGTTACCTTCCCCGGGCTTCCCGGTACAACTTCCTCCAAAACTTCATCCGTTTCGAACGGCGCTGGCGATCCCGATTCGGGTACTTTGTTCCCTACCAAAATTTGGAGGTCGAGCGCATCGCTGCGCCTCACCGACGAGGTCGGTACGTCCCACTGCCTGGGTGGTGGTCCGCCTTAGAGTCGTGTCGGGGCTGCTACATCGGGCTGCCGCCGATTTTCACCTATGCAGGGTCATACCTCATCACGGTTCCCCGTACGGGGTTGTGGTCGGTGGTGGTAACCGAATAAGCCATCCGCACTGCAGCTTATATCCTCGCTGAGGCGTACGACCAGTACAGGCTTTGGTACATTCAACCGCGAGTGCGGGCAGCGATCCGAAGTTTGGATATGCGCGTTCCCCTAGGGGGTGAAGCCAACCAGGAAGAGATGCTGGGCTTACTCGATTACATCGAGGGGGTCCACTGGGACGAGGTTCCTATCTCGCAGAGCCGTCGCCAGGCGCCTGGCGGTGGTTCTGGCCCTGGTTTAGGGAGAAATACCGCGCTCGCAGGAGACTTCATCTACTTCGACCCGTGAGACTACGGCGAAATCACCCGCGAAGAAGCGGCGGAATTCCGGGAGGCCCGGCGTGTCATCCCCATCGGTCACCCCAGGGGCTTTGTGGATTCGGACCAGTGGTACCGCGCATATAGCGGAGATGACCCCATGGTCGATAACGATCCCGAAGATGCGGGTGTGGTCGAAGAGGCGAATACCGACGACGTCGTTGCGAGTACCCCAGTGGGGAGCGTCCCGGCAGGGCCGAGTTCCATGGCCCCATCGGTACCTGAAACGGTTCATCCCGCTCCTGCGGTTGCTCCTGCTTCTGGGTTCCTCCCGTCTACGGGTTACTTGACACCGAACGCCAGTGTGGCCTTCCCCAACGCGGGGGCGAGCAATGAGAGCGACATTATTGCCCGGTTTCTCCAGCGTGCCGGTCTCAGCGCTACCGAAGCTTCGGGCGATACGACCGCGATGGCAGATGCGCTAGCAAACCGCCTTGGCGGAGGCCCTCCGCCTAGCGGCGATAGTGGCACTGGCCAGTAGTTTCCGTAGCACGGTTGCCCTCCCGGCGAAGCCGGTGTCGATGGTAGCCCACACTGAATTCTTCCAGTAAAACTTCCCGTCTAGGACGGTTTCTTTTCTCCTTCCTCCTTCTTCTTCCTTCTTGCCAACTCTTTACCCATTTCAGGGATGTTCCCTGCTGTGCAGGACGCGTACCACCAAGTGGGAGAGCCGGCTCCAGTTGGAGATGTTCGATTGTAGTACCCTTCGGGTCTCCGCCAGCGTCCATCCTCCTTGAGGTATCACAACCCATATCTGGGGGATAGACTGCGTACGCGTGGTTGTGGCCGCGTTCTGTGGCCCTCCAAGGGTGTGTAGCTCGTTGCGAGATCCAGGTCCTCCCGCTTGTAGCGGTTTCGTCCACCAGAAAAAACCCAAATGGGGTACTGTAGAGGCGACATACCCGGTATCAGGGAACTTCGACCGTAACGAACGGAAAGAAACCGGCTTATCCCCGTGTTCCACGGATGCAGTACGCGCATTGCAGCGGTCGCAAAGCGTTGTGCACAACCCAATAGCGGGGAGAGGAAACCGGTTGATCCGAGTAGAATACCCATCCAAGATGGCGATGTGGGCGTGTAGGCACAGTAAAAACACAAGTATTGTGGTGTACCCGAAAAGTATACACCCTGATGATGGGGAAAAACCGTGAATGCGGATCCATAAGACCAGCAAGCTGGATAAAAACCCCATCAGTGCGAAAACTGAGTAAATGGGGCTATTAACCCGACTAAGTCGGACTCCAACTCAAAGAGTGCGACTGCGTGACGCCATACCAAGCGAGCGTCACTTCCCGTACTAAACGGCATGATAATTCTTCTGAACTTCTTCTTCCCGCAATGGCGGTGTCCGTTACCCAACCTGGGAGTTATCCAGTGTACCTGGGAGAGCCGTGCCGGCGCGACGGTGGTACTGTACAACCCGTGAACGGAAGAGGTGCTCGATCGGTTCCTCAGTATCCCCTTCGGGGCCATAACCGTACCAACGGACTCGGTATTGCAGATCACCGTTCCTATCGTAGGAATGTCCGAGAATTCGGTCGACGACGTATTCCTGTGCGTACATTTCCCGGCCATGCCGTGTCTTCGCCACTTCTAGTGGAACATTACCCTCGTGGGGAAAGATATCCCTCAAGAGGGTGTCGGGGTGCATCGCAGCCGTGTCGGCGCTAACCCTGCGAGGGATCGAGTCTCCACCTTTGTGGTAGTCGGCTCTCACCGCTAGCTTGCGTGGGTCGTTCCGCTTCTGCGGTAGCACTGACGTCGTTTGTCCCGACTGGGGTGTTCCACGCTCCGTGGGGAGTAGCGCGTAAGGTGCGTCTTCCCGTAAGCGGGCACGTGACTCCAACAATGGTTGGCTAGGGTTAACCCAAGGTTGAACCGCCTCTCTAATGTGGGGTTCCTCCAACGGCTGCGCCGTGCGCTTTGGACTTGACACTCCGTGTTGGACAGCAGATTCCGGTAGTCCGGTGCGTGCTGTGCTGGCCCCGTGTGGGTCGTGTACAGCACTCTTCCCGTTTGGGGTGCGTCCAATTTGTGGTGCGCCCTGTACTTGGGAGATTTCCGAATCTTGCGAGATTGGTTTGCCGTCCTTGACGGTTGTGTTGTCCGGAACGACCTGTTGTTCTCCGGCTAGACGCCGGGATCTACCGAGACGCTCGTAATGCGTGCGCGCTTACGCAAAGTGCCCTCGACGGGTGTTCTTCCCTCATCTTGAGGTATCCCGTTCCCGACGTTGGGTTCCAATGCCGCAGCGTCCTCCTGGGCGGAGGGCGCCACGGACACTTCTTTTTGAACTCTCCCCAGAGGGGTGGTGTCCTCTGCGCCCAGCGTTGCTGGTGTAACTTCGGCGTTACGCTCCGCATCTTGCGGCGATTTCAGCACTTGCTTAACCACCTCAGCAGAGGATTCCTCGACAGTTGACGACGCGGTCACACCCTGTAAGGGGCTTGGTGCAGCAGGTCGGCTGTCGTTCCGCGAGTGCGGCGACGACTCTGCAGTCCTAACCCGTGTTTCACGGCGCGAACTCCGTCGCGACGGCGAAGAATCTCCATTCGAGCGGCCAGCCTCCTCCCCCTCCTTAGACGGAGCGACGGGAAGGAGTGGTGGAACTCCCGCATGGCGGGTAATAATACGGGCCAAGGGGGTTGTAGAAGTTCGGCCCTGAAGGCCTGCGAGAACCGGCGAAGCCGGGTTTCCCGATAACATCGGAATGTCCGAGAGGGCCCGGGTGGGGTGTGGTAAAACGAATGGTCGTTCGGCCACAGATGTTCCCGGTGTCTCCGGTGTTGCTGTACCCGTAGTGACGGGAGTTGTACTGTCCGAAACTACCTCAGCCGAGGGTGGAGGGGCGGGTACAACGCGATCGCGGGATAACCGCTCTTGCGTGTCGCCCATTTGCACCACGACTGTGTCGGTAGTACTTGAAATCACCCTGAACGGGCCGTCCGCCACTGGCGAGAGCTTGTGACGTTTCTCCCGTTCCGGGTTGTAGTACTCCTTCCGTACGAAGATGTAGCTACCTACCGCAATTGGCAGGCTGTTCGATCTCCGTAAACGGCCGTCGAAATTCCGCTTGTACGCGGCTTGGGCTCGTGCCATTGATTTCCGCGTAGCGGGTACCAACTTTGTGAGCCACTCCTTCTACCTTAGGCGGTAATCACCCACAGATGGGAAAGTTTCAAGCGTAGCTTGCGATTCCAACGCCACAGGCGGGGGAGTACGAGACAATACCAATTCAAATGGTGATAACCCGGTTGTCCGGTGAACTTGCGTATTGTACGCGAACGTCACCGTATCGGTGTACAAGTCCCAATTCTTGGGGTGGTCAGCAACGTAGGAACGTAGAGCGGCGAGCATCGTCCGGTTGAACCGTTCAACTTGCCCATTACACTGGGAATGGTAGGTAGTGGTGAACAGGTTCTTCACGTCCAGGATGCGGCAAACATCCTGGAAGAAACGTGACGCGAACTGCTTGCCGTTATCGGACAACAACTCCACTGGAGGACCATACGTGAATGCCCAATGGGTCACGAAAGCGTCAGCCACCGTGTACGCGGTCATCCTCCGGAGAGGTGCAGTCCGAACAAGCTTCGAGAAGCGGTCGGTGATCACAAGTAGAAACTTGTTCCCTCGTTTTGTTGTGAGGAGTGGCCCGAGGATGTCAATTGCGACAAACTCGAGCGGTGCCCTAGCAGGGAGAAGCTTCAGCGACTTGCTTTTCTTCCGAAGTTTCACTCAATTTCTTGCACACTCCGTACAGAAGCGTACGGTAGCGTAGCAATCCACCGCCATCGCGGGCCAATAGAAGTCCCTTCTCAGGGTGAGATAGAGCTTCCGGCCATCGGCGTGACCACCGATCTTAGGGTAGTGCGTTAAATGCAACACCTGCGATTGCAGGGAATGCGGCACCACGACTTGTGGGGTAGCTTCGACGTTCCGCACGAGGTAACCTCGGTCGTTTACCCCGAAGGGGAATGCTTCACCACCGTTAAGACGGGCGCGCATCCCTATGCAAAAGGGGTCTCCGAACTGTTCTCGAACCAGTTCCTCTGGAGTTATGGGGACAAAATTCCCCGGTGGGGGTATCTCAGTAGCGACCTCATCAGAGGCCAGTAGTTCGTCAAAGTCAGCGTCCATATCCAGATCTTCTGGCCATTCCGGATCCTCCGGTTCTCTTTCGTCCACGAAGAAGCAGGGAATGTCATCATCCTCGGTTGCGAGGGCCTCTCCACTTGTGGGTAATCGGGAAAGTGCGTCGGCCTGCTTGTTGTGTGCCCCCTACTTATATATGACTGTGAAGTCATATTCCGCTAAGCGGAGTCTCCACCGCATTAGGCGGCCTGATGGATCAGAGATATTCATTAACCACCTCAGCGAGGAGTGATCCGTATATACAGTAAAGTGAACACCCATAAGATAAGGGCGAAGAGTGGTCAGTGCCCACACGACGGCAAGACACTCTTTCTCCGACACGGAGTAGTTCCGCTCGTGGACGTTGAGCGAGCGTGACCAGTACCCGATGGGTTTCCGTTCCCCTTCCGGGGTGGTTTGGAAAAGAGCGCAACCGACTTGGTAGTCGCTCGAGTCCGTATCCACGGAGTACGGCAATCCCAATTTGGGTAACGATAGGATCGGTGCTGACGTTACAGCCTTCTTTAAGGAGTTAAAAGCTTCCGCTTGCGCGGGAGTTAGGGGTTCCAGTTTCGGCGGTTGTCCCTTGCGCAGGAGAGCGTTGAGGGGCGCCGCGATATCCGAAAAGTTCGGGATAAACCGTCGATAGACGTTGACCAGTCCTAAGAAGGACCTCATTTCCGTCTGAGTGCGGGGTTCCTTTGCCCCCACTAGGGATTTGACGCGAGCTTCCTCGATCGACAACCGTCCAGGACGGATAACGTGACCAAGATACTTGATAGTATCCGTGAAGAACTCACACTTCCTCAGCTTGAGGGTTATCCCAGCATCCCGTAAAACGGTAAGAACTTCCCGCACGTGGGTGAGGTGGTCGTCGAGGTTATCTGAGAAGACAATGATGTCATCCAGATATACCAAACACGACCGCCACTTGAACCTGTTGAGCAGGATATCGACCGCTCGTTGGAACGTAGCGGGAGCGTTGGTCAACCCAAACGGCATCCGCTTGAAGCGGTAGGACCCGGAGTGACAGACGAAGGCTGTCTTGTCGCGGTCCTCTTCCCTTACAGAGACTTGCCAATATCCCCAATTGGCATCCAACGCCGTAAAAACGGTTGCGTCTCCAAGCGAGTCGATACACTCGTCCATCCGAGGAATCGGGTAGCTATCCCGTATTGTTACGGCGTTCAACCGACGGTAGTCGACACAAAATCGCCACGTACCATCGGCCTTCAATGCCAGTACAACTGGGGATGCCCAGGGTGATTGAACGGGTTCAATCACCCCGGCGCGGAGCATCTTGTCGACTTGAAATTGCTCCTCTTCCCGAGCCTTCGGTCCTGCCCTATAAGGGGGTTGCGCAACGGGACGCGTGTTGGGCAACAGCTCAATCCGGTGTTCCGTTGCATTTACCTCTCCTAGAGAGCCATCCCACATAGTGGTAAATTCCCGTAACATCTCACGGAGTCGATCGCGGTGCGAATCCGGTACATGACCGAGGTCTAGCTCTTCGAGAGCCTTCACCGGGTCAAGCCCGTCGTAGCTTGTAGGGCCACGCTCTCCTGTCGATACAGGGTGTGATTCCGAATCATTCGGTGACTTCCCCGTTGATACGGTAATCTTCTCCGTTGAAACGGCAATTTCCTCTCCCTCCTTAGACGGGGCGTCGGAGTTCTCTGTACTCACTACTTCTTTAGAGGACACTAAACCGAGAACATCGGCAGCCGTCATCCGCGTCGGGAGCATCGCGAGCGGGTGCGGGGTAACTGATCCAATTACTTGGTTCTTTGCCAGATACTGGGGTTTGCTGCCAAGGTTGGCAACGAGTACCCGAAACGGGATATCTGGTGTGACCTGCACAACACCGTTCGCAACGACTAATTGACACCTCTCGTACAACGAGGAATTGGGTTGCACAACCCGAAGACCGTGTTGACGGAAATTGACCTGCACCATTACCTGCGATTCAGGCGGTATCGACACAGACGCAGCGACGCGTAGCTTCGTAGATTCCCGGCGCGCCGGAGGTGGTTCCTGCGCCGCAGGGAGTGGAACTTGCTTCCGCGGAGCCTGCTTCAGGGGACGCCGAACAATCGGAACAGATGATCCGTCGTCAAGTTCAACACGCCTGAGGTGGGGCCTGATTGCATCGACAAACCTGTCGCAGTAATCACATCCCAGTATAACTGGAGCGGCCAATGACCGACAGACTATAAAGTCAAGCTTCACCATCATGGTGCCCAGCCGTACGACCAAGTCGACGGTGCCTACCGTTTTTGACGGATTGTTGTTCGCATCTGCGACATCCATTACCGCATCAGCGCGGATTCGAGACCGCACCTGCGGAAGCAAAAGGGATTCCACGACAAAGTTCGGGCCCGCACCTGTATCCAGGACACTTAGAGTTCTCACCAGAAACTGGGGGTTAAGGCCAAGGTCGGCGTAAACTTTATAGTTACGCTTGGCCATGACCATGATTCTATCCGGGATCCGGTTATTCTCTACCCATATCCACGGTCGACGCAGAACACCCAAGTGTTCTGAATCCGCGTCTGCGGTGTCACTCCTTGACAGGATCTTCACCGGGGAGTGAGGCGACGACGCCTCGGGCGTCAACAGCCTCATCTCTGAGGACGCCTCTCCCGAAGGGGAGACTCCCGTGTTCAAGTTTCTTGGGCTTCGGCCTGCGGCGGCTTCTCAGGCTCCTCAACGACGAGGGCTTGGGTTCCTCGTTGAGGGTTTTCCACGTGAGTGGTGTTTGGAACGTACGCCTGCGGAGCGGGGACATCCGACTTCATCGGGACAGACCGCGCAGGCGGAAGAGCATGCGACAGGTCCAACTTCGCGCGCAAGTACGATGCGATGGGCACCGTGCGCTTCTCCTCTGGAGTGAGGGCTTCGTAGTTCGACACTACTTCTTCCATTTCCCTCAGAGAGAGAAGACATTGCGGTGATGTGTGACCGTGTGTATAGCACAGGTGGCATATCAAACGCAATACTCCTGCTGCAGGTTACCATTCCGAACTTCGGGAAAACGAACCGCAGAGCGGGGGTCTCTCCATCCAGGCCGTTGAAAACGGGTACCTCCATTCGAATATGGGATAGGAGGCGCCGTCACACGACGGTTGTTCGCATACAGCGCTGGGTCGACCAGTGCTCTATCGAACGAAGTATCCGTCGTAGACGGGAGTTCCGTAGTCGGCTAAAGAAAGGCAAGACCCTCAGTGGTTTCGAATCCTGTTCCAGGCCAGGCCATATTTACTAGTATCATGCTTCCGTGATGCTGCAGTACCGCGGAGATATTTATTCCAGAAAACCGGGTATACCGAAGCCTCAAACTCGGGGTGTAGAGCATACATACTTTCGAGGAAAGTACCGTTTAGCCATATCCCACGTGAAATGCGCCGAATGACGAAGAAAAGAAATGTGGAAAGACAAGCAGCTCAATTACGCTCAACCTCTCCGCTGAGCTCCCGTTATCGCTCTATCCGACATTGCCAGCTCCCTTTACCCGACGAAGTCATTGACAAAATGATTTCAATGTACACAAATTATTGTCTCATCAAGTTCAAAGACATTAGCGTGGACAAATCCCGTAACTACTCCGTAGCAGATAGCTCCTTTGTCGAATTCGATACCACTCATTGGAGCGAATTGCGAATACAGGCCAATGAGAAAGTTAGGGAAGTAGTACGTTTTCAATTGAAGTGGTCGAACTGACTAATGAAGTCTTCTGTAGCAATGGAGCAACCTTTTGTCGCTTTAGGAGCGAAGGGGGAGCACTCACCACGAAAAGACGAAGAAAGAGGCATTTCAGCTCGGGTAACCAATGTATACTACGCAAAGAAGTTTAGAATTAGCGAAAATGAAAGAGGAGAATCTCTAGTGGTAAGATTTTCATGCAGTCAAACGATATGCATGGGCTTTCCATGCAAACATATCGTTCGCTGCGCGATGGTCTACGGTGGGCAGGTTCTCCGTGACCACAAGCTTAGTGGTGTGTTAGGAAGTTATATTAAGCTTGAGAAGCTTTTCGATCCATACTGGAAAAGAAATACAGAGAATATGACATTTACTTACATTTCGAACGTCCGTAGTCTCTCTGGCTTCTTTGATACCGAATCCCTCAATTCGAAATTGACCAAACAAGATGAACATCAAAGAAGAAGTGATGATCTTGAAATCGATACAATGGTTAATACATGGTTGCAAGAAGAGCTTCAAACTTATCTCAAGTAGTCTGATGGAAAGGCCTTGTATGACTTTATTCGCAGACTAGCTCAATCCCTTGGACCAGGTGAGTTGCAAAGTGTTCAGAACGTCCTTCAAAGGACAAAAAATCTGCTTTTAAGAGGAAGTTTTCCTCCATTATCCGTCACATCAGAATTGAAAGATACTGATCTTCCTTCCACCGCATCCGGGAGTATTTGAATTACGAATGAAAGAGATCTTTCATCCATTCGGGATCCTAATCCTGGGTCCATAAGGAAAACTTCAAAAAGAAAGCAGTGTTTCACCCAGAAGTTCAATTCAAAGAAGAAGAGAATTACTGCGATTCAGTGACAGAAACAATCTTTTTTTTTGGTTGATTCCATACTCAAAAGCTCCTAATTCATGAAAGAGCCGTCACAGAACGCCATTAGGCCTGCTCATGAGCTTGCGTGCACATATATGAAAATTATGCATTTTAGAACCAATTAGGTAGGGCTGCGGGTCTTTTCATGTAAAGAGCATCATCCATTATTTCAGTCTACTAAAGAGATTAGCAATTGACAACGTTTTGTCGCAGTCCAATGAATATGAATAGAGAGGAGTCTTGAGACAACGTTGTGTAAAGCCAGTAACGTTTAGAAAAAGCAAGGAAGACACATCGATTACCATCTGTATAGGATATGAACAAGACTTCAAACTCAGAGTTTGAAAAGTCCGCTATTTTTACATTGACTTGTTACTTTCTAGTTGGGGAGGAGGGTATTTGAGACGTGCTCTGGAAGGGGATTGGAAGAGAAAGGCGATATTGGGCTACAATTGGCTTGTTGAAGAAGTGCCTCTACGAGCTCCTATAGGGGTTGTTGAAGTGTGGATCACGGCGCATGAGCTCTTTAGCGAAGTGTGTATCTCGCACCTGATTGGATTATATTCAGTCAGGTTCGTACGCCTCCTACGTCGTGTAGAATGGCCCGGGGCCCCTTGCAGGACTGGCTGAGTGGATGGAGTTTTGCGCTCAAATTTTGAAATTGTAAATTTTATCGTGTACCAACATCGTACTCGCCCGCGTCACTGACAATTGGGAAGGACACGCACTGTTGCTTGGGGTTTCACTACACTCTCAACAACCACTTGGCGATAATTGCATCGAGCTAGGTAGTATCTACGAAGGTACAAGCGACAAGCGCTGTTGACCATTGCGCCCAGCAGGACAACTCGTAAAGAACAGCTCCAAAGGCACTCGCAGGCACTGGTTTCGAAAGGTTCTTCTGAAGTATTGTATGAATCTTTGGTTTGCTTGAGTGGCGAATGCTGTAAGCGTCAAGAATTGTGAAACAGTTTGGCCACAGGGGGCCTCCAACACCGTACCACTGCGCGTGAGAACCACGTATAAGCGTACCCCATAAGCAGTCCTTGCTAGGTTTCCGAAGCTGCTGACAAGTTCCAAGCATTTATCCCAATGAGAAAGTCGTGCTAGGAACAAGCTTCAAGTGTGCTCTCCCTTCTGACGAAATCACCCACGCTAATACAAGGGACATGAGTGCACACCGCCTACTGGGCAATTATGTATCACATCTCCTTTTGCGCACTGGTGTCAGCAACCGCATTCACGCACGTCCTCACTCGCCGCTTCCAGAAACCTACCGATCCCAAACAAGAGCTCAGTGCCGAAGATGATTCTTTTCGAAAGTTCCAAGCAAACTATCTACTGGTATACTTCTTAGCCGTTGCCGCTGACTGGGTCCAAGGGCCATACGTCTACGCCCTTTATTCCTACTATGGCTTTGCCAAAACAGAAATAGCGCGATTGTACATCACAGGCTTTGCCTCTTCGGCAGTGTTTGGCACGATTGTCGCTTCAGTTGCCGACAAGTTTGGGAGGAGGAACAATGCCTTGGTCTACTGCCTTACCTACATTCTCTCTTGCGCTACGAAACATTCGTCCAACTTCTGGATGCTTTTGCTGGGTCGCGTTTTGGGCGGTATCGCGTACTCCATTTTGTTCTCTGCGTTCGAAGCATGGATGGTATACGAGCATCACAACAGGGGTTTCGATTCCTCACGGCTAGGCATCACGTTTGCTCGCGCGCAATTTGGTAACGGAATCATCGCAATCATAGCAGGCCAAGTTGCCGGATGGTTTGCTGATCGCTACGGGAAGGTTATGCCTTTTGATGTTTCCATATTAGTTTTGATTGTTCTTGGAATAATTCTGGCGTCAACATGGACAGAAAACTATGGCGATGCGCAACAGAGCGTCGGCGGGGGGTTCGCTCGAGCTTGGGTTTCCCTGCTTTCTGATGAGAAAATTCTGCTGCTCGGAGTGAGCCAGGCTGCTTTCGAGGGGGCGATGTATACTTTCACGTTTGTATGGACTCCTGCATTGCAAACAGCAAAGGGACAAGTAGGCGAGATTCCGCATGGAACAATCTTTTCGTCATTCATGGCTGCGACAATGATTGGGAGCAACTTGTTCGCGTTCTGGCAGCGGAGTGTCAGGGTGGAGCTCTTGATGCGAAATGTATTTGTAGTGGCGGCGGTGGTGTTTATGGTGACCACTCTTTCTGGTAAGATTGAAGTGGTCTACGGCGGATTCCTCGTCTTTGAGATTCTGTGTGGGATTTATTTTCCAGGTATGGCTACGATGAGAGCACCATATATTCCAGAAGAAAGCAGAAGCGCAATTCTCAACTTCTTTCGGGTTCCGCTAAATCTCATCGTGGTAATTGCATTATACGAAGACTTGGAAGTAAAAACAGTATTCGGATTATGTGCGTGCTTGATGATTGTCGCGGTCATTAGCCAACAACGTTTGATGCGACTAGCAAGATATGCACCCTGTGATGATCAAGATGTTGAAAGCGCCGAAACCCAAAAGAAGTCCAAGGAATGTGCTGAAGACCAGCGATGACCGTTTGTTCATAATGTTACGCACTTGACAAAGACAGGGACTTAATTTCCATGACTAAACTTGACGTGTATATCCACCTGGTCTGGGGCCAGTTTTTGAAACAGCATTGCAAGCGAATTCTGAAGCCACCACGACTAGATCAAGAATGCTTCGGGCTGGATCATTGACACACGGGTAATATGTGATTCACTATGAGGTACCGAGTCTTCCGTTCGAGATTGCAAGCTAAAGTGATGTTGCTACTCCGTCGGGAACTGATTTGCTCTTCGACCTCTCCTATCGTAACTGTTCCCCCCATTATTGCTGTTGGGAAATGATAGCTACGACGACGGTTCACGAATACATGGCCGTGAGCGATTTTGAACGCTTTGTTTGCCAAGAAAAGAAGCTGAAGCCGTACGTTGAAAGATGCCACAAGAAAGATCAGTACGGCGGTGATTTGTCAGGGCCCTCCGAGCCGGGAACGAGCAAACAGACATTACTGCCATTCAATAAAATTTTGTCCAGCTGCTTCTTTGTAGTGCCCTCTTCTGAATATTCGTATTCAGTAACATCTTCAAGAACCTGGCATGGATTAGAAAGATACTCCGTTCGTTAGATCTAAAGTTAACGAACTGGGTGGCGATGCACAAGTGTTTATGATACTACTTACGATGTTGACGAATTCGTCAAAACCTCGTAAAGTGCCCACTAATTCCTTCTCACCGCGCATGATAATCCAGATTCGACTGCCGATGCATTTGTCTACTAGTTCCAATGGAAGGATCTGTGGGATTGGGTTGGATTCCTTTGCCGACATTGCTCAACTGTTTCGGAATCGGTTTGTGGATGCTGTTATAGATAGCGCGTAGTTCCGAAAGTGCTGATGATTGATTGGTTAAGGTTGGCGCAGTGGTTGTACCTTACAACATCCGGTTGTACATACTCGGAAGATAGATACAAGGGTGAACGACGACGAAGGTAAGGTTACGGAAGAAATTTTCGTTCGTGCCTTGAATGACCAGATTGTAACCAAAGTACAATCCACGTGGCAAGGGACGAGGAGACTCTCCTCGGGAGCGTTTCATCTTCGCAATTTCGCGGCCGCACTCATGCCACTTTCTCAGCGGCGCAGTCAGCGCACAGCGCTCTTCGCCTCGGCGGTGCGCTCAAACCGTGCGCATTTCATCTCCACCCCCACCAATAGATAGACAAAGCGGCCTCGCCACATATCTTTCTGCTTCGGGAGAGCACGTTTCGTGACCCCTCGCCAGTGGGCGAGATAACTTTTATCGAGAGACCGTTCCCCAGTTCCCCTTCACTCCTTGGCCCTCCTCACCGCGCACTTTGATTCCTGCAAGTTTCATCTTCCGTCTCTTTGTTTGTCCAAAGAGCTCTTGCATGGCCAAGAGGCTTCTTTGTATGGTTTCCGGCGATAAGATTCCCTGCCAGGTACACAAACGCGTTCTCTTCTACTCGCAGCGTGAGTTCATCCCGCTCACCAACATTTGCTGCGATACACGTTTGCGCAAAGATCCAGAAAGACCACATTTCTGAAGCGATGTCAGCCGGCTTTGACAACTCTGAAAACTCTGACAGTTCCCTAGACTCGACTGAATATCTATATCTCGGGACCATGGAAGACTTCCGCATAAAGCGTGGAAAAGTTCGTGCCAGAGATGCGAGGGAGGGAAATATACGCAAGGTCGACGTGAAACGTTTGTCCGAAATCCACGGTTCTGGCTGTTCTGAATGGGCTGAGAGAACTGAGATGCGCTTCAGAATGAGGAAGACCGCTAAGAATTGGACCACGTTATTCCTGTCCGAAGGCATCGTTCTGCAAGGGCATTACGAGTGCGCAAATCTGCTGCGCGCTTCATCTTGTATCTCTTCCAACCCAATCATAGTTGAAGCCGACGCTTTCTTTCCGTATTGCTCAGAATACGATCGCCGCGTGAACGGTTATAAAGTTGGTCAAGTACAAGACGCAAGGAATGTCACCGTTGTTCATCTTTCGGAACGAACTTCTCGTCAACTCACGCTTGAAGCCGGCGAAGTTTACCTCATTGGAGGCCTGTATGATCCACAACCTTATTGTCACGTTTGTCGGAAAAGCCATGACATCGAAATTTCTCCATGCGCTGCTGCACTTAGATTCATGCCTCTCCCGTCACATGCACATTTCAAGAAACAAATATACGACCGAGAGAGGCCAGGAGCCCGCGTTCTAACACTAATCCCTGGGAAAACCACAGAACTTTCATGTTATGAGGCCGACGACGAGTTGTGCAGGGACTGTCACGACAAGGCCGTACGGAACGGGGCCATGTGGCTCAAAATGGATGGAAGTTGTCCAGATAAGCGTTGTCCAATGTTCGAGTGGTGTGAGTGCTGGGATGAGAACGAACCTGATTCTGGACTGTGTGTGCATTATGTATACGTTAAGGAATGCAAGTACAACAATTTGCCAGACGAACCTTTGGCGACCGCAATCGCCACCGGTTTGATAAAAGTTGTAACTGGTTCTATAGAGCCGTATCTGCAAAGGTGGACTTCGGGTGAGCTGCGGCGGGTTGCAAGGAAATTGTTTAAGCAAGGGAAGAAGGTAACCTTGGAGGAATTGTTAGAACAATATTCGATGGAATTTAATGGGTCCACATTGCGGAAGAGTGAAGTGATGGCGCTGGCCATGAGGGACGTCAAGTTGGCTGACATTATCGACGGATATAATAGTTACACTCTCAGCAAAATTAATGGATTCGTCGAGAACACGGAGATGATGGAGGTAGGGCCATGGCTGACGGGAAGGCTTGTCACAGATTGTGATGGGGTGTGGTGGCAAACTGGCCGAAGTGAACCCGTACTGGTAAGCACGGAGGGCGATGTGTCCACTGTTTGGAAGGCGTCCATGGCGTCGATGCGGGAATCCGATGATCTAGGTAAATGGATAGCATGAGGTACAGGGTACGTTTGCTTGTGTATCGTGTAACGTCGTGCTTCCGAACCTTCACAGCTCGAGAACATTAAGAACATCAGGAATCACTTGTATAGGATGGGTCGAATTGGGTAACTTCAGGTGCATCGAACACTTTTTACGCCTCTCAACGTGGTCGCTTCCACAAATTGCTGTCGAGAAGTGGATAAAGAGTCCTCCCATTTTGTCTGGTGTGGGTGCTACTTTATCAGAGCTCATTCATTCTCCAGGATATCGGATGTATCGAACACAACTCTTCTATGAGGCACATATCGGCGTGATTCTGTCCAAGATGAACGCTCAATTTAGAGAGAAGAATGCGGACTCTGCTCATTATTTTGCAAATGGAGGACAGGTTTACCGCCAGCACTTGACTGATGCTGCTGCGGTTACTTCGTCGAGAGCATCAATAGCGCGGTAAACTAGACGTGCTCGTTGGTCAAAGAGATTTACAAAAGAGATGTCATAAGCTCATTTGTTATGTTGGCTTGTGCTTCAGACGGCAATCGCTCACATACTGAACAACCAAAGGCGAAATCATCTGCTCCTAGACGGGGATGTCTCCTTTCATTGCACTGGCGAAGACGATTTCATACCGTACAAACTTACCACTTTCCAATTACCCTGTACAAGTAGAAGCGATTTAGACTTGAATAGATTAAGATACGTTGAGCTTGTCTTTCCTCATGTCCCTGAAGCTTCCCATGCATTACTCTTGTGTCGGGGTACAAACTTGAATCCTTCCGGAGTCTTTCCCAGCAACAGCTCTGTTATTCGTACCCAGTCATGGCTCTGATGAGAACCCAGTAGAGTTTCGAGCTCATCTCGACCACGGAAAAACGGCGCTCTATGAGACATTGTCAATACTGTGTCTGAACCACCCTCAACGATACCTATTGGGATGTATCGATATAAAAAGGACAACCACTCCAACAGGAATCGCCGAGTCTTCTCTACCCCGCGTTCGTCCGCACCCCAATGGTCCAAGCCATACCGCACAAACTCACGATACAGTTCTAGCCTTTCGGAGCTGCGTATATCCCAGTCACGTCTTTCCTTGATCTCCGTGAATAACCATGGCTTAATTAAGGCCCCACGGGCAATCATAACACTCTCCACACCGCATCCTTCATGTGCGCCCCCCTCATAGTACGGAACCACATCTCGCCAGTTATAAACATCCCCGTTTCCCAGAAGCGAGATGCCAGAACGACGAGCAGCCGGGGCACATTCATCTTTTATATACTGCCAATCGGCAAGCTTAGAGTACCGTTGTTTTCTTGTGCGTCCATGAACAGTAATCCAACTCGCCCCAACAGCCGCTAGATCCGGGATCAAATTATGCGCGTTTCTGGAGCGTAGGGAAACACCCATGCGCACCTTTACGCCGACTGGAATGTCCACAACGCGAGAGATACTCCAAACCATTCGCTTAAATTTGTTCCGTCGCTGCATTAAACTGCATCCCCCACCTCTGTTGAAGACGATGTCAATCGGGCATCCCGCATTGAGTTCAACAAAATCGATCTCGCAATTGTCTGCAATAAGCTCAGCAGCGCGAGTGACGGTTTCGACGTTGGATCCAGCAATCTGCACTCCAAACAGATCCTCACTCTTGTGGCGCCTCAGTAATGCCCACTCGCTACTTTGACCCTTTAACAAGTTGCTCGCAAGCGCCATTTCTCCGCAAGTGACGTCTGCGCCAAGCCTCTTACACACGCGACGGTATGGAAGATTTCCAACAGTAGTCAGCGGGGCAAGGTATAGCTTTTGGCGCATGTCAATCTTCTTTGTGCGCGTCAAGCCAGCGACGCCCTCAAGGACACCACTTTCAAAACTCTGCTCGTCCCATAACGGCAGCACCTTCTTACTGAGTGGTAATTCAACGCGACGCTTTCGTAGCTCCTTTCGCAACTCGAAACCAAGAAAGTTCTTCTGATCGTCGCTCATCTCAAGTCGAGCGGATAATTTCCCCTGCTCGGGTTCAACGCGGGCAGTCTCACCAAGCTCATCGAAGAAAGCGGGAGAATACAGAGCAACACCACGGGTATCCAACACAAGAGCGCCATTTTCGTTCTTTCGCGTTCGTAGCAAATATTGCGGCTTGACAGGAGCATCTACGGTCAAGTGGGAGCGAATGTCTTCCTCGCGATCCTCGACTGCGTTGGCATTGCGGGCTGATTTGGGTGCAGGAGCTGGAGGGCGGCGCGTGTGGATGTGTGTCGACGGTTCGGAAGATCGAGGGCGCTTGTTAGAATTGAGCTCCTGCTGCGGACTTACGTTGCGCTTTCGCGAGGCGGGTAGTGGGAGGGGTAGTGATGGCGGAGCATGGTGCGTGGGAGCTGGTTGATCCGCTCTGGAGAACGCTGAGCCCATTGCGGGCGAGAGATTGCGCGGGATCACAGATAACTCCGAGAGTGCCCTTCGGCTACATGGGTGAGTTCCGCCAGCCTCGACGACGCCGAGTGCCTCTTGATTTGAGAAAAAGGGATCAACGCAATTTTGAATTTAAACATCTGATCTGCATTGCAGATTCTGCAAAGACGAACACCGAAACGTGCTGCTGGAGCTGGCGCTGTTCACAACTCCGACCACCACCTCGAAGAACGTGTGGGCAAGAGAATTAAAGTTCCTAAATGAGAACCATCGACCCCTGGTAGAGCTACCTTCGTATCTATCTACGTACATTCGCTGTCAAGTGGTCTGCTTTTCTGTGAAGCATCTAATTCGTTCTTCCATCCAAAGCGAGCACACTGTCTTGGCACCAACTCAGGACTTCTGCTCTCGAGTTGATACCTCGTCTATGACTCGGGTCCTAGTTTTTAAGTCTCGTGCCCCCGATGTCTTCTCTCCAATGTCAACAGAATTCGCGCACGCAACTGGCAGACCTGATTGCCGTTTTGCGTCGTTCCTACTTCATGTCTCTTTGACATGAAAGGTACAGTTCATGTCTGCTCTCTTTCTCTGTGGCAACGAACCTACCATCAACTTCACCATGTGTACAGAGCTTTCAGGCAGAAAACACACCTTGTGAGTGCTGGCATATGTATTGGGCCCCTGGCATATCCATATCCATCCGGAACATGTTTGCATTTGGCGAGATCAGTCACTGACGGTCAAGGGCCAGAGTGCGCGCCGAAAGGCAGCAGCGCGCGTGACGGTTCGGTCGTCAATGTGCAGCAGCGGCGGAGCTGTGGCAATGGTTGCGACAAGTGGAGCATGTCGTCGAAGCATACGAGGCCCACCGTAATTTTACGGACCCGACTTTGCAACCTGAGGTTTACCGCACGTTGCGGACGACGGCACAGATTGTGGCGGCTTTCCACAAAGCAGAGTCCTCGTGAGAATTACAGAATGTTCGATCCCCGTACGAAGGTAGGACGCGCGGTGATGTGAATCTCAGCATCAGATGGCGCCAATGAGACAAAGCGCAGGTGCCACCGCCCACCGCCACACACACACGCCGTCGGGGGCGGCGGATCATGAAACAAATGTGGCGGCCATGGAGGCGGCACGGCCGTCCATCACGGACGGTCCTGTTCAGACCGGACCGTCAAATCAGAAAGTTGACCGTCGCTTCGCGCCGTGTTTCCACCCACCAAATTCGCGAAAATACATCTGTCAGTCACGATATTTTCGGCTTACGTCACGTCATCCATTCCGTCCGCTCCTCTTTGTGCCGCTTCATAACATCAGCATTGACACAAGTCCCCCGTCCGTCTCTCTTCAGTCCATCGACGCCGTTCCCCTTCGTCCCGACGCGCTTTGTCATCCGCAACAGCTTATCGCTGTCGTTCTCCGTTTTTCCTTCCCTACAACGTTGTATCGGCGCACCTTCCTTTCGCACACGTCGCGCCCAGCTTTCCCGTCTCTCCAATCATACCCCGCAACTTCATTTAAGATCCCAACTCTCTAACAATGAACGCCTTCGTCTCTCTTCCCAACATCGTCTCGAACGGCGCGTCGGCACAATTTCGCCCGTCGAGGGGTATCTTCACTCCCAATTCATCCATGCGCCCCACGTCCTTCGTCACACCGTTGCACGTCCGTGCCCTGCCGTTAGCTCAAAATGGCCCTTCCATGGCGCTGGACAAGTCTATCCAGTCATTTTCCCCGGAATCAAAAACAGATATTCGCAGAAGCCGCCTTGCCGATCTAATCGTAAACGGACCTGTTTTCAAAGCTGCGGACCTTATTATCTCCGACCTTTCTGCTGAAGAGGGTTGCTCGACGGATGCGCGCGAGACTTGTCTGGACGACTGGCTGTATACGGGTGCAATCCTGGAGGAGGCTCTCGGAGGCCAAGCTAATGACGTTCGAGTGTATCAATACTACCTCCCTATATATTTTTGGATCCTGCGTGAACTTGATCGCCACCACGAGTTTCTCGCCAGCTCCAGTTCTCGACCTCGTCCCTTCATTCTCGGGTTTTGCTGCCCTCAGGGTGGTGGCAAAACCACCATGACCACCTTCATGGAAAAGCTACTGCGCACAGCAGGTAGAAGCGTCCAGATTGCCAGTCTGGACGACTTCTACTTGACTAACGCCGAACAGCGAGCGGTCGCAGCCAAGAACCCAGGCAACAGGCTGATGCAGTATCGTGGAATGCCTGGAACTCACGACCTTGGCCTTCTCAATGACACCCTGGATGCTCTCCGCCGAGGCCAGGAAGTCAGTATCCCGAGGTACGACAAAACGGCCTTCGCCGGGCGCGGTGACCGTGCCCCAAAAGGCAACTGGAAGCATATTTCCGATACAACAGATGTGGTCTTGTTTGAGGGTTGGTGTCTGGGCTTTGAACCTGTTCCGGAGGACCAACTCGTGGATCCGGAGCTCGCTGTTGTCAATGATGCTCTTCATGAGTTTGTCAAGATGTACAAGCGCTTCGACGGAATGTTCATTATTGAGATCGGCAATATGGACTGGGTGTTCGACTGGCGCCTCCAAGCAGAACGCGGTACGCGGGCTGCAGGCCGTCCAGGCTTGACTGATGAGCAAGTAACCGACTTTGTCGGGCGATTCATGCCGGCATACAAACAGTACTCTCCCAATCTGTACGACAGAGAGGTGCCGCTATTCCCGCGGCATGAGCTACATATACAAATCGATGAGATGCGGAGACCTGTGCAACGCAAGAAGGATTGCTAAGTCGTACTCTCCTTGCTGCTAGGATAACATGACAAACTAAATGGTGTAACAGTTTTCCATATATTTGATAATCCAGTATCATACACGTAGTTGTATCCCACAGATAGTGGTGCTCTACCGTGAATTCATTCCACCTTGTCAGCTAAACGGCAGCTCCCAGTGAAACCAGTACTGTGAGCACTCTAATCGTTAGTTATCCTTTCCTAAACTTCGCTTGCACCCATCTTCTTTGCATCTTTGACTGTGTCTTATGGTTGTTTACAATCCGGTCTTCATATTCGCACGAGACACAGGTCAACCCCACGGCCTCAAAAAGCTCTTTCAACTCCTCTTGACTGAAGAAGTAGGCGTATGTCCCGTCGCCACGTAGGTATAGTTTACCTGAACCGTCGTGTACGTGTTGTTCACGCTCAGCAAACCGCTTTTCCCTCATATCTCCAGTCGCGTAATCTCGAACAAACAGCTGGCCACCATCCGCGAGCAGCGTTGCCAATCCGGTGGCAGCGATGCTCTGTTGAGAGGGGCTTAGAGCAGACAATGTCCAGAGCGCTGTCACGAAGTGAACTCCGTCGGGGTGTTTGCTTCTGATCAAGTCTAGGTAGCTCCCAGGAACCGTGACATCCGCCTGAAAGGCTATGATTCTATCTTCACGATACTCAACGCTGCTCTTCGTGAGCTCAACGGCCAGAGCACTAAAGTCGAATGCAAAAGCAAATAATCGCGGATTCGCACGCAGCAAAGGATATACGGCGTTCCCACCACCACAACCAACTTCTACTACAACTTGATCACACTGCGAACTCATTGTACAATCTGCACGTGATTCTTCAGGTATTGGAGACAAAGGCGGTACATGCGCGGCAGGATTCGCAGCCGCATGAGGACCGACCAGCTCTGGGAATGCAGCGCGCAGAATGTGACGGTCCTTGAATAGCGTAGGTTTCGTTTCGTAGAAAGCATCCCATCTTTCGGCGGCTTGTGCGGCGGAACTCGGTGGTTTGGCTAGCTCGGCCGCTCGATCTGCATTGGCTTTGTGTCGCGCTTTGGTCTGCTCGGCTCTTGCTCGCTTCCGAGCTCCGCGGGCTTCTCCGTAGTGAATTGGCGGTTTCGGTGAGCAATTTCGTTCAAGGCCAGAACGCGGCAGTAGTTGCTTGTCGTGAGGGTCGGGCATTTGTTCGTCAGCTCAGGACGTAAGCTTCGAACGGAAACGGGCTGTCCCCCAGGTGAGCAATCTTCAATCATGTCAGTTTCGTTCCGCCTTCGCTGTGATCTGTCCAAGGTTCGTCAGCTTCACTCTGAAATACGGAAAATCCTGTTTTTCGCTGCACACGGTTGTGCAGGAAGCGTTTTTGTTACTTGGTATGGATAGCGTTAAGAGGGCTAGCGAGGCAGACGTAATGGCTCCATTGGAAAGTTGAGACTCTCTTAAAGTCAGTGAACGAGAGAGGAAACGTTTATTTGCTTTCCAACGGCGGTAAACGCGACAGGTCGCTGGTCAGATCAATCGAAGGAGCAGCCGTCCAGTTGCAAGGGTAGAGGTGCCACGTCAGCAGTTGGGCTATATCTTCGAGATGTGCCTGGTCCATTGCCAGAACCTCAAAAGGTAACCCTTAGCGCTTAACCTTCTCAAAGGCTCAATTACCAACCCCTCCCTTATTCCATACCTTCCCGAGCTCTGACTTGGCCGCGCTTAGATAACCATTCATTGGTCCTGCGAAAGGACGAGTAAATCCGCAACTGAGAGTGATTTCGTACCCCCCCCTATTAGACAAGATACTGAGCAGCGCCCACTACCTCTACCGGAGAGTCGTCTGTTTCAGACAGAGCATCACTCGCCCTTGGCAGCTCCACATGAGCTACCTATATTCACCCTCCGACTTCCCCACCCACAACGTGCCAGTTTCGCCTCGCCGCCAAGCTCACCTACGGCGCAGGCGATTGCGCTTAGCCGTATTTCACCTCCCTGATGACGCCTTGGAACAGCGCAGTTCACCCTGCTCCGACCAAACCGCCATCTTGTCTTCAAGCTCTTCGGAGCAAGGCTCTCCTCCTTCCGGTCGAAACAGGATGCGCTACACAGCTTCGTACTCGCCTCCGCTGACACGTCATCCCGTGCCACAAACGACAGCTTTTCTCCAGTCCTGTCCCACCTCGTTTGGTAGGGACACCGCACATCTGCCTTGGAGCCGTCACACTGCACGTCACCCATCCCATATGGTACATCCCTCCTCGTCCAGGAGCGATGTGACATCCGAACAACTTGGTAATCCACTGGTTCGGACGTTCATAAGATTGTTAATGCTCTTCGGGATTGTCCTTCCGCTAGCTATGTATTGCACACATCATATTCAAAGAATGCGATTGGAAGAGCCTTTGCAACAACTACGAGCGTTTGCTCGGAGAGAAGCTGCTAACAACAAGCTTAACGACATTGAAGATCTCACTGTCGATGGAATGAAGCTCTATGCGCAGGCCACATGCGTAAAGGGTCCCACCATCACACACGTTAGAAATGCCCTTAGCGCTCAGTTGCGACAAATACCACAGCAAGCTCGTGAAGACATCATCGAAAGCGCAGTTGTTGAAGGAATGGACACCGTCAGTACACGGCAGGATACCTCAGCGGATCCGGGAGAGTCTGGAACTGCTTTCAGCTATCTAGCATATTGGAACACCAAATTCAACGGTAACCAAGTTTTAGTTTCGGATAGATACTCAACATGTATCATGGCAGCAGGCGTCGACGTGAAGATAGGAGAGGACCTCGCAGGATATGAAGAGAGCTCTCGCAAAGTTAGAATCGGTACACGGCCGTGCGAGTGCGGTATGCTCTGGTGTGTGGGTCGCTGTCCAGAGTATGAAACGGTCACGACGAAGAGACCAGTGTTCAAGCGCCACCGCCTTACGCTAAGGGACCAGGGCAAACTTCATCGCTGGATGGTGAAGCAAGCCGTCAAACGTGCGGAATCGCTCGTACTATCCCGAGAACAGCTTGATAGCAACTCTGGCATTTCGTACAGCATCGAGGATGGAATGCCCTCCGCCTCATGGAAAGCACCGGATGAAGATTATTTTAGTGGAGATGACAATTTCGCTGACGTATCGAAGAGTCGTCCCAACCCAGATCAAAAGCATCCCAAACAGGATCTGTGACGGTCCAGATATGTAATCTTCCAGTATCATAGAAGCGCTTCTTGTGCTTAGAAATACGTACATTCTTGATTAGCTTTGAAGAAACTCTTTGCGCCAGCGTTTACCAACGTTCCCTCCTTTCTTCATCTCCACATTCCTCCTAAACGAACGCCAAGCATACATGGCTCGAACGTGAATTTCTCTTCATCGATTCGATTATTCGACACTCTTGCTTTCTTGAGCCCCGTTCATAACAAGCGTGAATTCGGGTTCGTATATGTACTTGCCCTCTACTATTTCAAAAGAATTAGCCAGCTGTTCCTGGATGCCCACTATTGGTCCTATTCCTGCTCAATTTCCATCTCCCAGAGAGAATGCAGGGAAAAACGAAACACCGTTACAGAGTCAATGACGTTGTTGAGTTTTAGTAAAGTCAGATGAACCCTGCTATCTTCGTGTCAAGGTCTACTCCACTCGGCAAGGCGGTTTCTTCTTTTGACCACGAACAAATGTGAGCATAACCGTCACGAACTTCGATAACGGGATACAACCCATAGCGCGTCTCGTACATTGGTATGCCAAATTGGTCACATATGATCCCTACAACATCTCGAAGCGTCAATGCGTTCTCCAGACAAACACATCCGGGTTCTCTCCCCGTTCTGTCTCCGGTATACACACCTTTCCGGTTCGCATAGCAAGCCCCAAAAATTTTGTTTGTATACGTACCTGGGATTCTCAGCAAGAGATCTTGCACTTCTTGTATGGTCATGTGCGACTCACGAGCTATCACACACACACACTTTACCTTCTGACAGATTTCTCGGATTTTCCTTACTTCCCTTCTAGTAAATATGAATCGACGACGCACACAGACTCTTTCTACTTCATACTCACCATTTGTCACTTTTGTATCGAAATCTACCAGCTCATATAACCGTAGACCTTCCATTCGATGCGCTCGTCTCCATTGCTGTGAAGTACCAAGCTTGGGGTAAAAGAAAGCCTCAAAGCTGAATAGCTCGGTAGCGTCCATAAATCCTAGTACGCTGTATTTGCGGCAAACATGGACTTGTTTCGTGTATTCATCATCTTCCCGCCCGCTTTTTGTTATCTGGTGTTCAAGTCTGTCATGAAGAACCTGATCGGCGAATACTTCAAGGTTGTACTTTGCGGCTGCCTCTCTGAATCGCAATACCAAGTTTTCGCAATCACAAAAGTCCTCATCTCCTTCGTCGTCGCTTCTTTCTCCCATGCACTCATCATCTGAGGAGCTGTCTATCTGGCTATCTGAGCTTTCTGATGCAGAATGAATGCTACGCAATCTACCACTCCCAAGATATACTACTTGGTTGTTCACATCTACCAAGTTCACATTCCCATTACTCGAGACATGGTAGACCCTCCTTCCGATACTTCTGGGCAGTCCTAGTGAGCACACTTTGAATCCCAATGACCCGTCTGGGATCTGATCTCGGAGAAATGGTACAGGTCTATCGGCTACAATTCGTGCATGGCCTTCGGCGAATGCCGAAATGATTCGATTGATACAAGAAAAAGGGCCTGTAAAGTACACCTGACCTGTCATGATAAACTGGCTCCCTCTCTTGTAAACTCTCAACTGTCTCGGCGATAGCTTTCTCGAGTTGCTGGGACGTAAAACTCTATCTGTTCCCGGTAGGTCCGACACAGATGTTATAAGGAGCTCGTCGTCATCAATTTTAACGTATAACAGGTTGTCACTCTCGACGCGGAATACTATCCGAGCTCTTTGGTTAACGTGTTCATCTTGAACAAAAGTTTCCACGCTTGAATTGCTTCCATTATCAGAAATTTGACGCACTAGAGTGTCGTAGACATGAACACTCTGTCGGCACACGTTTGCTATACCAGACACTTGTGTGTACTTGATATAATCATCGTTTTCCGTCGACATGATTTGTGGCTTCACTTTTGTCTTCACACAAGAAACAAGATTGGTTCTTAGCTCGAGATTTTTCGGTCGAGATGAGCGTTCCTTCCTCTGAGGCTGTTTGAGGCTGAGGGGGATTTTGCATGCATCGAGCGTTGTAGATAATGTTTGTGTGTGTTCGGTGAGTTCTCAAAAAAAAGCTGCGGGCACGACCTGCAATCCTCCTCTTCGTGGTGTGAAGACACGCGCGTCTTCTCGCTAACGCATGAACGAGGGTTATTAACAGAAGTGAAATGGATTCGCGGGGTAAGTTAGCTTTCCAAGGGATAAACGCTACCGGGATCGAAGCCCAGCACAATGTGCCTCACATGATAGTATTTTGTTATCTAACAGTGTGGAGTCTGTGAGTCTCTGACTGTGGAATCCACAGTGCGGATGCGCAGGGCTTCGACCTTGACCCAAATAAAAAACGTCAAGAAAGTAAAGGTTTTACTGCCACGCTCGTAGACCGTAGCTGTTACACACGGCTGATATCTTATCTACGAAGGGCGAGATAATCGTTCATTCGTCCTGCACCGGGTGCAGTGCACCACTATAGAGGATAGATCAAGATACACGTGGCCTCCACAGTGAGAGGAAGAAGCGTTTACAGTACACATACAGTCAA
Source organism: Gracilaria gracilis (assembly GCA_030374805.1). Lineage (NCBI taxonomy): Eukaryota > Rhodophyta > Florideophyceae > Gracilariales > Gracilariaceae > Gracilaria > Gracilaria gracilis. Next base: position 80,039 of record JARGSG010000236.1, on the reverse strand, counting down.
CGAAATTTGAAACGCAACGATGCTTGTAAACCAAATAACGCACCCCAGAAAGCGGTTGTAGCCTTAGTCCTTACACATATTAAACGCATCAATGCCTTTAAACAGAAACTCAAAAGACTCTTTGCATTCCGCTTTCCATGACATTGGCGGCGGAGCAACACTTCTCTACCCGCCAAAAACGACCACGAAACTCCAACGAGTACAAAAACCAGTACTGCATCTCCCGCGAAAACAAGCAGAACGTACGTACTTTGAATCATCTCATATAGTCACCACTACACTCTGCAATCATCTAACTGACACATTTGTTCTTCTACATTGGTAAAACATGCCAAAGAAAGGGTACCTCTCTGACTTTGAGAAGGGCCAAATACTAGCCCTTCAGCATGAGCTTGTGCCGATTCGTACTATTGCGAAGCAGCTAAGCCGCGCCGCATCAACAATATCATGCTTCCTGGTGCGTCATAATGCGGGGAAGGTCACCAAAACGCCGCGTAACGCCCAAAAGCTCGCCCCCCGCAGCAAAACGCTGTTGCTGCGACTGGCAGCAACTGGAAACTACAGCGCCCACGACTTGAAGCAGCGTTTTGGATTGTCTATCACAGTCCGTCACGTCCAACAAATCCTGCGCAAGACACCCAATTTGAAGTACCGCCGCTTTACGAAGAGTCCAAGACTCACTACCCGGCACAAAGAAGCGAGGCTCACTTGGGCGCGTCGCCATGTCACTCGTGGGGACACTTTCTGGCTGACAGTCATCTTCTCTGACGAGAAAAAGTTCAACTTAGATGGACCCGACGGGACTCGCGAAGTTAACTGGCATGATCTACGTCGCGAACCCCGCCGTTTCCCAACTCGTCAAAATGGTGGGGGATCCGTCATGGTTTGGGGTGCGATTTCTTTTTATGGTGTATCTGAGATTGTGTTTTTGAGTGGCAAGCAAAACTCAGAAAGGTACTGCGAGACGTTGAGCTCAGGCTTATTACCTTTGGTTGCTGAGGTGTTTGGAGAAAGCCATCCTTATACGTTTCAGCAGGATAATGCGCCAATTCATACTTCTCTTTTGACGCGCAATTGGCTCTCCGAGCACCATGTGAGGACTCTACCGTGGCCCGCAAGGTCTCCGGATCTTAATATTATTGAGAATGTGTGGGGGTATCTTGTGAGAGAAGGTGTACATTGGTCATAAGTCTTATGACAATGTAGAAGATCTTAAGTCTGCTATTGTGGAGGCCTGGAAGTCTATTTCTACAGATTACCTTTTGAAGCTCTACGGCAGCATCAAGAGACGTTGTCTGGCTGTTATGGATTGCAAGGGCGATTCCACAAAGTACTGAAATTTTCTTGTATGCGTTGATACATTTCTTGTGCGCGTTGTAGTTTCACCCCCTTTATTGGCGGTTCAGAACCGTTTGATAGATCCTACGCTACAGCATTTGGTTTGTAAACTCAATCTTGTTTAGTTGAAGTGTTTCTATGAAGAGCTTTAATTGTGCCGGATTAACTGTCAATGGGCTGCACCATTCGGCTAGTGCGCATCTGAGACCTGCTGATGCGTTTCAAATTTCGTTGACTGTACATATGTACATACTGTAGTGTAGATACCTTTGATAATGTTAGCGTTCGCTAGCCCTCTTGCCGAACTCCGCTCCTTTATGAGTGCAGAGCAGAGATATCAAAAACATTGCTCTCGTTCGTTCCGAACGAATCGTTCGTACTATCTACGATACTATCTACGATACCAAGCATGCACGGGTAGATAAGGTTAAGATACCAAGGGTTGGTAGCTTTGTTCACACTCGGTTTCTGCGTCTGTCTGTTCGGCGTGCGACAAGAAAGATCACGCCATTGAGATCCGTAGCAGATTCTGGATACCGCATAGCTCAGTCAAGACTTGCCATCAACTGAAACCGTCCTCTCACCACTTCTCTCAGCCTACTCTCTTCAAGCGTGCTCCCAAATTTCTTAGACTGATTGGACTTCTTCTTCTCAACCGTTCACTACAAGAGCACAAGAACACAATCTAAAGGGTTCTTTTTGGCTCTTACGTTAATCTCACAAACAACACCACGGACCAAACTTAACAAACTGCGAGTATTTAAAGTACAGAGGCAGGTTCAAAGTCTCAGCGCTTGCTTGCAAATGTCGCCGCGCAAAATCAAGCAAGAAATATGGTCCGACCTGCTTCCTGCAGAAGTCTGCCAGCGAATCGCATCATTTTTGACTCACGGTGTGCGCAATCGAAGCGGAACTGCTCTTGCCCGTGTGAGCAAAAAGCAGCTTCGTGCAGTGTAGAACACCATTCCTCATCCAGTTGAAGTGCGCTTCAAGTCTCTCCTCAGACAAGAATCGAGGAACTGCAGGAAGCATGAAGAAGAAAGCAGGCCCGTAACTATGACTGACTAACTACCTCCGAAAATGCAGCAAACATAACTAACTAATTTGAAGAAAAAGCTGAACTTAGCCATTTAGTCATTTTACGTGTCCAAAGAGAGCACGTGTACCACGTGCAATACGAAGCACCCAAATGATGATACGAGTCTCGGGATGAGGGAACAAGTTGTCAACGACAAAGAGAAATACGCCTTTTCCTTTCGCTCGGAATACATGTTGTGAACATGACCGATCCCTCTCAGCCAACCTCAGCTCCAACGTCGTTCTCTGCCGCTGTTGTCATTCAAAAGCAGTCTGCTCAACAACTGAGACGCCGCGGACCTGGAAAAGGTCATGGATCAAGCACAAAGTATTCCGTATGGAGCACGCTCCCCGCCAAAATCATCAACGATACACAAAGACCAGTATTTTAATGCCAGATCTGTTAGGCTATAAAAAGAATGAACAAATCCTACTCGAACAGCAACATCTTGCTCCATTACAAAACACATCATCAACTTCTACACACTAAGCTCTTACATGCCATTTCGAAGAACGAACCAGAGTCAAGATTGAGAACTATAATTCAAAAAGCTATAAGACAGAGAACCACAGTGTCAAACGCATCTTCCTTTTCTGCTTTTGGTCATAGCAACACCCGTCCTAGACAACTGACCCCCATACCTCCAAAAACCCTCCAAAGTGTTGCAGTCGTACTTTTTGCGTGCGCCAGTGAAGTGTCTCTTTCTACTCTTGGCAGCCCTGCTTTGCAAGGACTCGTTGATGTCGTGGGCGGTAGACTTCAATTTTCGAGCAAACAGTGTCTGGAGCAGACGTTGTTGTCGACATACAAGGCCATATGTTCTATTTTACGCCGAAGGGTTGAGAAGGCAAAGACGGGACCACTAACATTCGATGGGTGGAGTGCTGTCTTGGGTGCTCCAATAATGGGGGTTACATGGCACTACGTTGATGAAATGTAGAAACTTTGCTCTCTACCAGTGACAACCCTGAACTTAAGAAATTTGCCGAAGAACGCCCAAGAGTTATGTAATGTTCTACACGAAATTGTTTCTACCAATCTGGTTCTGGGGTCCGACGAAATATGCATCTCTACAGTCACCACCGACAATGAAGCAGCAACCGCCAAAGCCGTAGATCTGTTTACTGACAATATGGGAAGTGTGCGTTGCATAGTGCACACATTGGCACTGGTAGTGAATGACGTTTTTGTGGAAGGTACTCCCTGGCAGCGATATATGGAGCATGTGAACAAAGTAACATCATACTTTAACTATCACCTGAAAGCTAGCATGGCTCTGCGTGAGAAACAGTTCAGTGATGGAATAACTGCGGACAGAATCCAGCGTTTAAAACACGACATATCAACAAGATGGCATTCCAAGTTGGCCGCAATGTCCACGTAACTTGGGAGAATGGCTAACATACACGAAGTAGCCGAGCAGCTATCGATTTCATCTACTGAATTACCGCATCTCTCCTTGGAGAGCAAAAATGTCTTAGCGGAAATCATACTAGTGCTCAAAGAGGTTCGTCGAGTGGCTCGACAAATGGAGGCGGACCGGAATGTAACAATGTCACGAGCGCCTCGTGTAATTCATGAACTGTACGAAACCTTGAAGATAATGTCAGGCTCTCTCCTGCCAAGCTCGAGACATTTTCATGATGCAGATGATGACACCGCGCAATTAGATTTGATCGCAGATCTTGATTCCACTTGCTCCCCCCCTGTTGCAAGCAGCGCAGAATTTGACATCGCGAGAGACCAAGCACGCCAAATTCGTCTGATCAAGCCAGCAGCTAGGCAGTTGTGCGATAAGTTGTGTGTATCTATCGAAGCTCGACTTGGAGCGTTATGGAAGCCCGTTCCATCCCATCCTGTTTTCTGGGCTCCCGAACAGGGTACATTGGAAACGGTTACCAGTCAACAGCGGAATGAGATTTCGAAGTCCCGTCGAGTTCTCCTGTTTCATTTAGCGGCATTAGTGGATGTTAATGAATGTGAGCTGGATTTCCTCGATGTCGAGGATGGACGAGAAGTTTACTTTCATTTATTGCATAGAGCACTTGTACGAGAAGTGCTAACCATTGACAGCTCGCTAGGACTTTCAAATGCTTCACTGGAGACTTTGTTTTCGTTAATTTACAATGAAATGCGACAATGCTTGAAGAACGAAGGCAGAAGAGAGCCAAACGAAGCTCTGTTATACTGGAAGAAAGCAAATGAGTCACCCGGACTTGTCAGTCCCGTGCCATTCAACACAGTTGTGCGAGCGTTTCTTGGGTCGCAGGCCTCTTCTGCTGCTACTGAACGGTTGTTCAGCAACTTGGGTCGTCTCGAAGGCACACAGTCTCAATCTCTTCTATCTGGTACAATGAAAATGTGCGAGCTGATGCGTGAATACGTTTGTGGAGAACTGCGTTGTAAGAGTTCTACTCAGAATGGCTTACTACATCCGAAGGGAGAGTCATTCAAACGCGTTGCGCTCAAAATCGCTGCCAAGGTTTGGGAGGAGCAGAGTGAAGAGCAATGACTTTTTATGACTAACTTAGACAAAAAGGCGGTGACTTTTGACTAACGGTGAAGAGGAATTAGTTAGTCATCTATACGGGCCTGGAAGAAAGAGAAGTCGCAGAGTAGGCGTTGGCCTTTATCAAGTACGACATTGATCTATCCTTTTGGTTTTTAACACCGCGTATCACTGATATCATAGCAACGTCACTTCTTCTTTATTATGGTCAGCCACCCCTGATTTCGAGGCGGCAGTAGTTCTATCTAGAGATAGTTCTCTCTCTTAAAGAAGGCCAAGAACCGTGCGTGGTTTTTGGACTCCGTAAGAGTCCCAGTTGCTTACTCGCTTCGTTCCCTCCGGCGCACACGGAGTTAAGGAGACAGGCACACCGCGAGAAGGCGAGTAGCTAGTAGCAACTACACGATTCAGAAGTTGCTCCATACCGGGTTAGTTACACGCCCTTTCGGCCGTACAAGCCTCCAGTACCATTCGATGCCTCACGGTAGAGCTAACAGCGCTGACAAAGATAAGAAAACTGTTCGATCAAACTGCGACGATGCCATTGGAAGAAATACATGTTAGCGGTAGACTGGTGAGTGGCTCCTGGATTCACGAACTGGCTGACGCTTGTACTCTTCTTCCGTCAACTTGCCCCACACTCCGTTTGATTACGTGGACAACCCAGTTTATTGCCAGTCCATATCCGCGATACATGCATCAATACCATGACGACACATATTGGGAGGCTGTCGCGAAGCTTCCTGATTTCACCTCAATCCAAATACAATCAGAGCCACCAAGGAAACTGATCCGGAAACTTCGTGCTCTCCATTCAGTCAAAGTTTTGCTTCTGTCGCCAAAGGACACTGCTGAACTTAGATCAGCGGTGACATATTACGAAGACACCGCGATAGGACAATATACGGCCGCAGACAAAAATCCGTTCAAGAACTGTCCAAATTTAAGGGAGCTTCACGTCAGCCTCAGTCCAGGCGCGATAACTCGTTTACCGGATGTTCTTCAGCACTGTGCGGCAGTTCGCAACCTCGATGTCGATGTATCTTCACAAATTGGTGACACGGCACCAAAAGGTACTGTACTTTGCTAAAAATAGTTCAAGTTGCGCCTTCTTTGTCCGAACTCTCAGTGGATGAACTTTTCTTTTGAGCAGCAGATTGGAAGGCTGCCCTTGACTTACTTGGTAGTAGGCTACGATTTCTGCAATATCATGCTGGATTTTGAGCACTGGAGAGTCACTCCACGCACAAGTGGATCGATTGGAAGTCGTTTTACGCTCTGTGTTGAAGTATAATCTAGGCCTCCAAGATTTCTTCTTCCGGCGAATAGAATATCCGCCTGGGTCAGAGTCTTACGCTGATGAAAGGCATGTCTTCATCGAGGGACTGGTCTCAAGAATTCAAGCCGCAATGCCGTGTTTGAACAAAGGAGTGTTAAAGGAAAACATGGAAGATCCTTTCTTCTCTATATCTCAGTGAAGATAAACCCTGCGATCTTCACTGCCATTTGTAATAAGGATTTTTCCATTTCTGTACGTAAATAGACGGCTGCAATATGTTAGACTGTTTCCTTAGAGATACTGCGAGTCAGAGCATCGTGCAAAAGCTCCGCCATATCGTGCGTCGGCAAGCCATCAATGAAGGCGCTTCCGTTTTGATCACGGGATGTTCCGCCTTCATCCCGTGCGCCGTTGCTCACGTCTCTTTGTGGAATGCTCAGGGCTACCGCTATCAGAAGATTTCGTCGTTTACGCTACGTTCTGCCATATTGTACAAAGAATATCTGTTCACTGCGTTCTAGAGAAGCATATCTTGCGTAGCTAATGTTACACCAATACAGGTCAGACGAAGCACACCTTTCATACATTCTTCTTGGTTGCGCTTTTCTCGAAGGGAAGGAAGGTAGTGTTTACCATAAGAATGCTTTCGACTCTTTGACTCCAAGTCATCAACTCTTGTAGAACAAAAGTCCGCTTATTTGAGGAGAAGGGCGACCGGTAATTATCTCACTGACGCATCTTGTGTGATTAAACCAGCTCTATACACCGGAAAAAAGGGAGTGTTCTACATGTTGGTGGCGCAGAATAGTGTTTTAATACTGATCTCCGCGGCGTTACGAGTCGTAACTTATGACGAAGTACTCCCGTGCGTGTGTAAGATGCCGGATCTTTCGTCCATTTCGCTGGATTTCACGCACGTTATAGCGTCACGACCCTCAAGCAGTATAGCTTCGCAGTCCATCTTCGCCTTAGCGCTGGTGTGATTGACTGGCGATCTGTATGGAGCGATCAGGTTTTAGGCCGCTACACGTACATGATCATAATCCATTCGTGCACGCTCTATATTTTCATTCTCGGATAGAATGGAAAGAGGAACGGAGGAAGGAAGAAGATATGAGAAAGAGGAGAAAGCAAAGTAAAGATCGGTGAGCAAAAAGAAGTTGGGGGCTTCAAATGCTTGCTGTCTTGATGATGGAAACGGGAATCACTTGTTAGGAAAGCATATATTCGCTCAATAAATGCATTCTCCATTTGGACAAATATATCGCCTTCCTACAACTCTCTCTCCATTTATTCCTTTACATTTCTTTCACAAGTTGATTTCCACTCCATTCATAGACCAGCGATACCACCTACCAAGACTCCCAGTAGGTCAACACGTTCTCCCTTATGCGCCATCTTCCAGAAGAATAGTAGAAATTGCGCATAGCGCCGACAATTCCCCCTCTCTCAAATGCTACTTCACAAAACTGCAGGCCTCTCCGGGGACAGCCGCACCTTCCTTAGTTCTTCTTCTACATTCCTCGTAAACAAACGCCAAGGTACACATATCTTGAACGTGACTTATCTCTTCATCGATGCGATTATTCGAAACTCTTGCTTTCTTGAGCCCCGTTCATAACAAGCGTGAATTCGGGTTCGTATATGTACTTGCCCTCTACTATTTCAAAAGAATTAGCCAGCTGTTCCTGGATGCCCACTATTGGTCCTATTCCTGCTCAATTTCCATTTCCCAGAGAGAATGCAGGGAAAAACGTAACACCGTTACAGATTCAATGACGTTGTTGAGTTTTAGTAAAGTCAGATAAACCCTGCTATCTTCGTGTCAAATTGGAATTCCTCTCCAGATCCTCTTCCCATGTAAAACCTGGTGCTTATATCGGTCTTTATAATTCAAAAGCAGTCAGTAAAGTGAAAGGAAAGGCCAAGTGATGTTCTTGTTTCCAAATTGGTTACCTTTAAAGTTGGAGGGTGAGTCCATGCCACCGTGGCGATTGAATCAGTATAAACTGGCTTCTTCGGCATTGCCTGAAAAACGACCACGGAACCATGGCTTGTAAAAGCGACCACTCCAGAGCCGGAGACCTGTACTTGAATATTACACCCAACAATGAAGTACAGTTAGCATATAATTTGCAGATGCAAATGACGAAAGAGATTGCAATTGCGTACTTTCACATTGAAAAGACCACCAGACGCCGTTCCGGCACCCTTCATGAACTTGATATCGTACGTAAGAGAGGCCAAAAACGGCAGCACATCATTACCATTGAGATAAATAGTTTGATCAGTAAGCGAAATTTCGCAGTAACTAGCTTTTCATTATCAGCACAGTACGCAGTTCTAAGCCGTTCACATTTAACGAGCATTATACCTTCCCCTGTGAACGCATTTTTCATGACCTTTGCAAAACCTCGCTCGCGAGCGCCCTGTATGGTAAACTTTAGCGTGCCAGTTTGGACTACCTGAGAAACAAGAGTGACTGCTTTAGTATTCTGGCCGCACGGATGGCAGCTTTCAGATTGAGAGTAACTATTCTGCTGGAGCACTGTACCATGGTACCGGCCTTGATCCATGCGAACTTGGCGGTTTGAGCATTCAAGGTTATTCTCAGAAGCTTGTCACGCTCTAGTTCAAACAGGTGTGCTCCACCTTCTTTGACGCTCGCCTTCTCTACAAGGGCCTTAACTGATGACCTTGTTAAAGCGCCATCGGACATTGTTCCTGCCATTGGTAATCAAACGTGAGTTTCTGTAATTGGGGATCAGGATGCAACGGTGAGTGGCCGGTTGACGAAAAATAACTTAGACACCAACCGATAGTTCTCAGTGAGGATTGGGATTTTAAGGCACTTGGAAAATGATTATTTGCGGGTGAGGGCGCTAAACTCGGCGTCTTCGCCTTCGGCGGGTTAGTCGACTCCGAAAAGCCGTGCTTCAGATTGGCGCCGCGCTCTTGGTCTCATATCTCCACGTGCTTCTTGCTTTTTCCCCTCCCACCACTCCCAGCTATAGCTCGCATGCTGGCCTGCCTATCTTCCAGCATCGCAAGAAAGCATTACGTAAGTTACCGAAGCCCCATCGATTAGAAAAAAATCTAATTTCCGAATTAGAAGAGCTCTGCCTGCCGCCTCTGTTGCCGGCCAATCTCGTGGGCCACCAGTCGTGGCAAATGCGTCGCTGAGATACTCACAAGGCAGAAACTGATCTTTGCGGTCGAACGCAGCAAACCTCACCAGAACTTGCTGCAGCCGCATGCAAGTGTGCCCTTGGATATATGAGTCCGCTGAAGTGGATATGAGTCCTTTCAGTCGAGCTTCTTTCACACAGCGGTGACTTTGTAGTGGAGGAAAGGGGCACCCCGGTCACGTTTAGTTTAAAAGGAGAGTGCCTTCGTGGGAGATTCGCCGTTCGAGGTGAGCTCGCTGCCCGCTGGAGCTTTGGCGCTCAACATGCCGCCTGCGCTATAACCGTCTCGCAGCCGCTAGGCGTGTTCTACTAGTCTCACATTGTCAACCTTTACCACTCGATTCCTTATGAGCTCTCTGGTGCCCAGTGCCCCGCCTCTCCGTCACCAGCGCGTCATCGTTAATCAAAGTCGCAGGAATCTCACTGGCATCTGGCGCGTACAAGGCGTAATGCACGTATTCTGAGCCCAAGCTGCGTCGATGTCTAGCCTGTACCGCAATCGTCCGAGCCTAACGCCGCCTCTACATTTCATCGCTTCCAGTCCAGACAGACTCATCCCAACTTCCTAGCCTCAGCACATTCGCTCGGACGGGCATGTACTGATATGCGTTTCTCCTCCCACCCGTCTCCAGTTTTTTTACAGAGAACGGTATTGCTGTTGTGGGTAAAGAGGCTTGTTATTTGAAGGCTTAGCAATCGGCTTCAGTATTGTCATCACTTGCCATTGCTCCCCTGAATAAGATCCGAAACATGATCACATTGATTTTCATCGCAGAAAAACTCGACTTTCTCAGTTTATGGCATAAATCGCTGCATAGCTGAAGGAAAGACTGGATTGAACGTGAATACTGACGACACAGAGTGCGTCGATTTGCCTTTTTGGAAATGGAGGGAGGAGAGAACCAGAACTGGATTCATGTGAACCTTCTCTTCGTCATCGGCTGCATTGGTCACGGCATGTATCTTCCGATCACGTCAGGCCGCGGACGCAAGCGGTGGTACTGAGCATATCATCGACGTCAAACCGAAGGAAACAAAGTTTTATTGAATTGCTAGGCGACACTCAAGATAAATAAAAAAGCTAATCTGTGCAATTGCCAATATCTCGCATCCCTAAACACAGACATGCCCGATCTGTTTCTGCTTGTCCGTACATCTCACATATGTACAAACCCTCTCTCTCTCTCTCTTTCCATTGCGCCGAATTCATGCACATAGGCCATGGAGATGGCGCGAGAAGGTGTGGAGCTCCCGTGGGGTATACGGACGCGAACTAGGCCGGGTTGAAAAAATCATACTACTCCATTCGTTCTTCAAAAGCACAGTTTCAGTAACTGGCGTCTCCTCGAGTGGTAAGTTGTCAAAGATTTAACTCGGCACAGTTCTTTTCTTTATTTGAATCATCACGTCTCTCATGTAGATATGTCTGGCTTGTGTGTTTACTAAAGCTTGTGCGACTCACTCATTGCTCATGGTGTCGCATAAGAATCATCACAAATGTCAATCGCCTGAACGCATTAGTACTTTGATTCGCAAACCTGGTGGATGTTTCCGGTAACAGTCGAAAGTGCATATCGCCCTTCTGCTACAGTAGTGTTGTAAATCAGAGATGTATACCCAAGCTCATTTGAGTAGACCCAACATGTATAATATGATGATAATTTCCAACGCAGGTATCGGTAGTAATAATCGTTGATACCGATGGTATTTGCAGATGGTACAACGAAAGGAGCCGTGCTTCCTGGACGGTGATCAGGGTTCTTATAAACAGAGGAAAAAGACAACAAACTATTGCTCGTCTCGAACTTTTGCACAATCTTGAAAGGGACCTGCTTTCCGTAGAGCTTCAGTGCGTTTAGAGTTATGTCAATTTCATCAGTCGGTACCACATGCAACAACGTTGTGACCTGCTGGTTAATGTCTGGGAAATGAATAACATCTCTGTGTTGCGTGTAGCACTTGTTCAAGAACTTATAGTCGCAAAAAACTAGTTTAGAATAACGTGGAATTTCTGAAGAAACCAGAGTAAAAGAAGAGAAGCAGAGCACGGCGAGGAGGAAAAGAAGGAACATGATTTGAACGAGATCAAGTTGGTGTTGTGCGTGTGGCGATGATCTTGAGGCTGTTCAGCTTAGCTTTATAGAATGTTTATATACACTGCAGTTGTCCTGTTCTTCTTTTGGCGAACACAACCATTAGCCAATTGGCTTTGGTGAGATGTACGTCAGATGAATTTGTCGCTTCAACAATGATTCATGGTATTTATAAAGGCCACAACATGTTGTGATGGCCAGATATCCTAACCTTACTCTGGACTTGTGACCAATCTTAACGTTTGCTACAGTACCGTACAGATGAAAGCAAGGGGCTTGCTATGAACTTCATAGTATGAAGCTATACAGCATACAGCACTCAAGTGTCATAGGTTGTTCAGGTTCTCAACAAGCCTTTGCGCTAGCAGAAATTGAGCTTGGGCATCCGTAAAGTTTAAGTTTTACCCTAAGGACATGCTCTTTTCTCTGTTTACGCCGTCATTATAATAAGAGCAATGAGAGTAATGCCACACGTTCGTGAAAAGAGAGAACGTTTTCGACAACTGTGATGTCTCTCAGGAGACGCCTACAAGTAAGTTAGAACTCACTTCAAATCCTATTCAATTGACAAGATATACTGCTCTAGGACTGCGTGGAAACAGTATGTAGAATAGTAGAGAATATTTGCCGCAAATGCCACCAGACCGACGTGAGACACGATATTATCGAAAGCTAACAGATAACACGTTTTGCTCAGAATGACACCAAAGCATGTCTTTGTTGTGATTACAACTAAGAAAACAGTCAAACACAGTGCCCTAGGTCGAGCTAAGCCTGAGTTCCTATCTTCATCAAGAACCTGGGAACGAAAGGCATTTCCAAATATACCGACTCGATCAGATTTTGACGTGCACTTATCTAGGATAGGTCGAGTACATATTTTGCGCAGTAATCCTATCTAACATGCTTTGCGAGCATCAGCGATCCAAGGCTCAAGAAGCAAACATATTGCTGTTTTCTGAGGGCAAATATGGAAAACTGTTGCTTGTGTGGAACAAGCGGTGCCAACAAGATTGGAGGCAATGAGCGGGATGTTTTGTGCTGATGAAGTTTTGCGTGTTTGTCAGCAAAGAATGTGTAGGATTCGGCAGCAGTCATTCATAAACGTAAAAGGTTCTCTCTATTCTAGAGGTAATCTATCTTCTGTATTCATATTCTATTGATAGAATGTCATTTCAGCAACGATTCTACTTCAAAGTCCTGGACATTACCCAATACATATATTCGTGTAGTTTGCTCTCGTTTCAGACGAGATGATTGTCCCGTCGTCCATTTAACGCCTGTACGAGAATCTGGTGCGCAACCGAGCTCATCTGTACGGCGCTGCTTGTCCCCAGTTGCTTCGTTCGAAATGGCTTTGATAGCGATAAAGTCTCAATATGTCAGTTTGATTATAACATGCGCCTCTCTCTTGGCCGAATTTCTCTTCCTCGCGGCGTTGCAAAAGGCAAACCACATTCTTGATTTTCAGAAGCTTCGCAAACTCAAATCCATCAGTGTTTGTCGTCACCGCACTAAATCGTTAATGTTGTCAATAATTTCTGTAACTCTGTTTTTTTCTTTAGAATTGGTTGTATCTTTTTTCACTGATCCGGCTGTGAAAGATCGCTTCCAATCCGGGCCATGTGTGAGCATGGATATCGGCACTAGAACGTCTGGAGATCAGGGCCAGTTCCGTGAGGCAGATATAATTGAGAGTGCATGTCAAACGACAGAACAGAATTGGACTATACAAAGCATTGGAAATGTCAGCTTGGTGAATGGAGATATTAGATGTTCATTGCAACCGGCGTATCGACTCAATGTCATTATTCTAACGGAAAATCATACACTCCCTATGTCTGGAGCCGAACTACGTTGTGTAACAAACAAAACTTGTGTTTTTGCTTTTCAGCGAAGGAACTTTATATTCTTCTCAATACGAATGAGAAAGAGCTTTGCTGATGATTTGATATCTGGAAAGATTCAGAAAGAGCTACCGCACATCAAGACTGAACTGCTTTTCAACGCGAAAGGATTCCTTGGCACATTTGCACATCGTGCAGCCTCTGCGTTCCTACAAAATTTAAACGACCCGTATGAAATAAGCCGTCGTGTATTCCTCGGCAGTGCAAAAACAAATTGTTCTTTCGTGACGGAGAGCGTGGATGCGACCGATGTGCCGAACTTTGTCTTATATCTTCTGGGTGCCACTTGGATACTTTCAATGATTTCGTATCTCATTCTTTCGCTAGCTGGACGGAATTTCTTCTTTGCTATTGATGACCCTTTGCATTGGGCCATATACACCAACAAAAAAGAGGGAGTGATGATTCAGAAGAATCCCATACTGTCTTACGTGAAGGAAGCTAATAGAGATGTGCTTTATGTATCAGAGGCACCCCAATAATTGGAACTTCCTGAAATCACAAATCGCAATATGCGTCATACCAATTCTTTTGCATTTGCGGCCATACGTGACAGTTGCATGCACGCAATAAAGCAAAATAGTTTCATGAGAAAACCCCTTAGGATCTTATTACCCGCGCGATAACCCTTCTTGGGGTGATCTTTTAGAGAGCAATTTTTACTACAGCGACGCTTAGCAAAGAGCTCACTTGTGAGTACTATGCAAGTCAGTCACACATGGTGTGACTGACAGTTTGAAAGGCATTGTAGTATACCTTGTAAGGTGAGGTTATTAACGAATTGTACCTGTACAACCTAAAAACGTGCACACGATACAACAGCAGTTATCATTCACTGCTGTAATCAAGAATTAACGTTCATTTTCGCATGATGCAGTAAACGTTAATTTTTGGCCGGTGCAGTGAACGTTCACTGCTGTAACAGACCTACATCAAACCCGGAACATAGTTTTCATTCGATATATCAAACCAGATGCCCTCAAGGGGCATTCTTCCTAAAAGCCTTCTCATTCCGAGGAACCCGCTCACCCTACATTAACTGCCATAAGAAGTATTTAATTTTGCTAGAAACTGCTACAAAAAATTTGCCGGTGTTTTTTATTTAGTACTCATCAAATAGCTTTTGAGCAACCGGGAACCCTTGCCAGTGCGTGACTCCGTAAGGAGTCACACAGTTCAAAAGCCTGATTCACAAAATTAAAAGGCTCTAATATTACATTATTAGCCGCAATAACCCCAGGCAGAGGGGTCCTTGCGCTTGTCAGCTGACATAACGACTGCCTTACATGCGTCACATCGCGTGACCAGCTCACAGCCTGAACGGCTATTAACAATAACATTAAAAAATACTTATTACCAACAGTACAACCTGACAGGTTCCTCAATAAACGAGTATACAATTACTGCTGTGTTAAGGGCGGCGTCACAATGTAGACATTCAACTTACCAAAGAGAAGGGTCACAATGTAGACGTTCACTTCACCTATAAGGCGTCTAAATGCTTTGCAATATTACCCTCTCTCATTACTGAGAGGGCTCAATTCTAAAAATAATTGCAGCTGGCTTAATTATTTACAGATGTGACCCATGCCCACTTGCTCCATCTCTGACGTGTCCCACGCTGTTGGCTCCTTTTTCTCCCAACTGCCGCACGTTTCTTGCCGTTCTCCGCCTTCCTTTGTGATTTCTGTTTATCAGCCCCCAATTGCAGAAGCACCTCCCCTCCGCCCAGTCTCAAGTCTCAAGCGCCGCGCGGCATATGAAACACTCTTCCTTTCTTTTAACTTAACCCACGCTAGCTCTTAGACTTAGATAGAGCTACCCGTAGGTAATTTCATCATACCAGATCTCACCCTTCTGTTCTAATGACTGCAATGTTGTCCTTTCATTCAGCCTTGTTTTTTCTAGCTTTCTTGTTCTTGGATTTCTTTTCGCACATTCTTCTTTTAGAATTCTAGATTAAACAGTTACTAACACATCTCTACACTAATAAACGTTTGTATTTGTTTCAATGGCAATGTAAAAAACAAAACAATCACAATAAAAAACATATAAAGTTCTCCTATTCAATAACTTTTTTATGACCACTTCATAATGCAACACAGAAAAAAGACCTTGAGTGGTTTATTTCCTTCTTATTAGATTACAAAACAAACATACCATACCAAACTGCCATAAAAATTATATCTTGCTACACATTGTTGTTTGCAGTTTACTGTACTTTCAATACTTCGCACGTTTGTATATAGAGAGCAATAAACACTCTGGCGCACTACTGCAGCAAAATGGAGCATTATACTCAACCTAATGAAGTTGATGGATTGAATGCAAAAGTGTTCGGCATCAAAGAGTGTGATAAGATGCGCAAACAGATTCTTTTGAACATTGAGAGCTCTAAACTTTTGATCGTGATTGGAAAGGTAGAATATGGTGAAAAATAGCCCCTGGACGCCACAGTTCTTTGTCAAGTGATTCAGTTACCAAGATTCATGTGCACGGTAGTACTTGTGATGATAGTGATGCAGCAGCACGACAAATTGCACTTTTCATACCATATACGCTACATGAATGTTCTCACATCGTTACAACCACAAGTGTTACACATAACTCCTTGAGGACGAGTAGATCATCAACTTATTTGCCACTCTCATTACTAATTGTCGTCGCTTACCATTAACTCTACTTGGATAGTAAATCATTCTTTGCAATGTTTACGGCTGTTACACATGAAGGAGAATAATTTCAGACAATTGTTATTTGAAGCTACATCACGGTATGAATATGCAAAAGTCACAAACGTCTACTGGATCAAAGTTCGTTTGAAAAATAAACCTTTAGAACAGATGCGAGAGCTAATGCAGTATTTTCGCTGTCGTAGTGCTTATGATAATCTTGCGAAGCAGTGGTCCAAGTAGCGGGTTCGTTGCATTCGAATACATTCTATTTCAAAGGTGCAAACTGGGCTACGCAGTACACCAGAGTTCGGAATCTTTTGCACGCATGCTTTTGCCCTCCATGAGTCCATATTTTGGTATAGTAGCCAGCCAGAAACTTTCTTCTATCTGTTGCATCATTTAAAAGAAGAATCGGGACTATATTTTGCTCTGGAATACCATAATTCCAAATTTGTAAAAGCCTCTCTACAGTTTTCGGCAAGCCTGGAACGTAACGAGATGTAGCAACTAATTGTTTAGTTCGTTTGCTGTTGTGAACAATTTTAGATACTTCTTTCGGAGGAGAGTTTGAGATACTCGTGGAAGGAGCTGAGTGCAGAAAACGAGGGCAACGGCCAAATGCTTTTGCTTTCCGATCACTGCCAAACGACAGTCTCTCCTTCATTAACGTAGAGTGTATTCGATCGTGATCTTGATAAAATCTATTGGCGTCGCTCTTTTTAAGCAACTCTTTGCGTCTCTTTACCGCTGCTGCACACATTGCTATGATCTCCTTCCGTGTTTTCTCGGCCGAGTTGGTTTCGAGTTTGATCTAAACAGGGATTATGAACCTTCGCCCAGCCCAGTTCCGCCTCCTTGAGTAGTTGATCTTGTCCCAATGCGTTCCATTTTAAATCCAGTGTAGTTCTGTATGTTCGTTTCTAAAGACGCCTCGCTTCAATCGGGGAGATTGTGGGCTGCACGTTGAGCAATCAAGAGACAAGGTACTAATCTTTTCCATGTGAAACACTGCGAGTTGAGAAAAAGATGCTTGTGCACCCCATGGTCGTTATCTATTGGTAGTATACGGCACAGATGGAAGTGGGTACGGCTTGAAATGATTAGAAAAAAGAAGAATGAATATTTGTTACGATTGCGAAGGATCTATACGAGGTGGCGTGACTCTCTGTTGGCAATGAAGGTCCAGAATTGGAGGTGGCAGATCCAGTGGCAATAGTAGAATTGATAGCTATGGTGCTCGCGGGAAGGACATGGTTCTGGAGCGACACGTCTTCCTCAGTGAAAATCCGTGCTCGAAACATTTGGCATTAAACGTACACTGTAAACGACTACGATGTACGTTCACTTTCAACAAATGAACGCACACTTTCAGAATATGTGGGATGCATCTCTCGAGTCCAACAGTCGGCGTCATCGACCGAATAGAACCAAGCAATTAACGACGAAGAACTGTCTCGATCAGCAACGATAAGTGTTTTGGAGTCCAATATCTTAGACTTTTTCATTCGTAACATTGTGGCTGGTGTCTTTGTCATTACATTGGGAATTGTTACGTAAAACTCTCCCTCTACGCCGCTTTCCGAATGAACTTTGACAAAGAAGTATGCCAAACTTATTGGAATACCAAAACCTGGTCGCAAAAGATTGTTAAGGAGAAACAACTCTAAACCGTTTACGGCTCCTCTCCCTGTGGAACAGCTTTGCCAAATCGCAAACAGTACGGCTACTAGAGCCAACACTCAGAAATCAGAACGACTTCTGCTGGCATTTGCAGATGACATGAATGCAAGCGATCTTTGGAAGTAACTTCATCTAGCTCAGAGTTGGTTGTCAATTTAGTTGCTCAACATTGCAAATATCAGAAGGAAACGATGCTAGAATATGATTCAGTTCTATCTCTTTGCCAAGGACTTCGTGAAGTGTACCTAAAACATGGACACAGCTCTTCCTGGAACCCAAGATCAACACCTGGATCACTAGGAAACCCGCTTTTCAACAACGAAAAGATTAACCGTTTTTAGAAGCCGTACAGAGTTACCCTTGCACGCAAAGGACAAATCAAACTCAGAGCACGGTCTCTTACGATTGAGATGGTTTGCGACATTGCTGAGAACTTCTGGTTCGGAGCCGATCGTAAGACGAGCCCGATTGATATTCTATTACACTCGATTCTTGTCGTAGGGCTGAACTTAGGTCTGAGATACGATGGAATTCTTAAGCTATCGTATCAACATGTTACAACCAGTTCTAATGCCTTTACTCTTACTATTCCTGTAGCGACCAAAAACTCTACAACAGAGCGAGTTTATCATATTGCGGATTGGAATGGCAGTAATGCACTTCGTTATTCCATTTTCATGGATCCATTCGTTGCCATACTATCTTGGCTATGCTTTCGTGGACCTTATGAGGGATATTTATTCTGCAACTTAAAGAAAACGAATGGAGGAATTGTTGTACAGCATGACACAGCATTTTCAGTGAAGAGGTTCACCAGTACTCTTCGAAACCGGTTACGTTCAGTTGGGGTTGGTGAGGCTGATGTGCGTGTTTTTTCTGGGCATTCGATCAAACGAGGGGCTGTTCAGCTGTATCGATCCCTGGGATATCGCGACGAATTCATAATGGAGTTGGTAAAGTCGTCGGAGTTTACATCCTACTCTAATTACTGCGAAGTATACAACGATTGCCAATCAAATCTTCCCCGTTTTTCTAATATGGCTGCGTTTTTGAATCATGCGATATCCATTGCTGATGAGCAGATCCACGAAGAAGACGACGAGATGATGTGCGACGTATTGAAATAATATCACTCACAATACAGACAACGAGTTCAAGACCACCGATTCTCAAAGCAAGCGCATTGCTGTATCTCGCTCCCGATCAATTCACAATATTGGTATCTATGGGCTGCAATAGAACTTGTCCCTGATAAACATTGCGGGGGCAATCCCCAAATACGAGTCACGAAGTGGGAGTGGGAAAAGTAGACTTCACTGCGTCGGCATAGACAGATGAGAAGACTGGAGCTGTCGGGCTTGAGCGAAAAGTTTAAATAATTTCATCGTGTGCTATTTGAATCCCAAACACGTTAAAAGGTTTGAAGATCCAACAACGAGTTTGACGAAATTAGCTGTGAATGTAGTGCAACGCCCTCTGGTGGAGGTTTCTGACTACTTAGTCATATTCCGACATGTCGGACGGGTGCTCCCAATAAGAGTGTATGAATAGTAACAACCACTGTAGTGGGAAGGACACGTGGGACACGGTTGAGCCAGGAGGTTGGCCACGTACACATAGGACGGGCGCCACGGCGCGTGGGTAATCACCACTGTGCGTGGGCCTAATTTAGTTAGTTTATTTAATTACTTGTTGGCGCGAGCTCGCTACTTAGCATGGTGGCGACCTCGCCGCCATGCACAGTAAAGTTCGGGCAACGAGGGTTGGCTCTATACTTCCTCGCCTTCGGCGGTCATGGACTGCTTCCAGGAGAGAGGCTCCGTTGCCTACGGTTAGTGTATCCTCTCTGCGTCACCTAACAGGACTCATTCGTGGGAGTGTTTTCCGCTTGCGTCGCGTTCGACCCTGTACAGGGATAACCCCGGTGTTTACCGTAGCCTTTTTGCTCTTTTCTTCTTTTCCTTCTCTCCATCCCTCGCTCTCGCGGATTCCTTTTCTCCTTTCCCACTTCCGTGGACTCGTGCCTCTCTGGAGGACCCGTTCACCCACATACGTGGGGCCAACACCGATCCTTGCTCAACTCTCTACGCCCGTCGTGACGGCTTGGCCTCGGCTTACACCGGACTTCGTCGTGCCTTGCCAGAGAGGCTCTGTCTGCTGACTACCCTCCTACGGAGGAAGATCTCGGACGTCTTCGTGGTGTCTTTCCGCCACTAGAGTTGCACTACAGTGAACTCTAGCTTTTCAATTTTATCCCCTACTTCGCATATTGACGGTTCCACACCTTGCAGACATTTCCACAACTTCAGAAAGTTCTGATGGAAAATATTGCCAAGCGCTGCTTTCATAGGTTCCATAAAATCACAAACAAGATTCAGGGTGATCTTTTGAACTCTAGCAATGTAATGGTTACTGCCAACATTCATTGCAATGACCATTGACAGTGAATTTTCAATATGAACGTTCATTGTGGTGCCCATTGACAGTGAATGATCACTGTAAACGTTCATTGGAATACCCATTCACAGTGCATGATCACTGTGAACGTTCATTGGAATGCCCATTGACAGTGAATGATCACTGTAAACGTTCATTGGAATACCCATTCACAGTGCATGATCACTGTGAACGTTCATTGGAATGCCCATTGACAGTGAGTGATCACTGTGAACGTTCAATGGAATGCCCATTGACAGTAAATGATCACTGTGAACGTTAATTGTAATACCCATTGACAGTGAATGATCACCGTGAACATTCATTGGGATACCCCTTGACAGTGAATGATCCCTATGAACGTTCATTGGAATGCCCTTTACAGTGAATGATCACCGTGAACGTTCATTTTATTGCCGGTTCACGTTGACGGCTCACCGTGAACGTTCATTGGAGTGCCTATTGACAGTGACGGTTCACGTGATCTTTCTTTTAATTAGCGTTTACAGAGACTTTCTCTTGTGAACGTTCTTTGTGATGCCCATTGACAGTGAGTGGTCACCGTCATCGTCCATGTTCTGCAAGTGCTGATGGTCGGAGACGCATCTGCTGCCCCGTTTCTTCCCGGTTCTATCTTTTCGTTTAGTCTTTATCATGTGATAAAGAAAGGAGTCCTGAACCGGTTGAATATGAAGAGTCGACGAAAAAAATTAAAATGCGAGGTGGTAAACATACAGAGATGACACGTTGCCAGAATGCACCTGCTGATGATCTCAAAGCGGAAAGGTTATTTGTTTTCCACACGTGGATTTTTTGGGCACTTGTACTACTGTACCAAAAAAGAACACGTGTGCCCGTTGTTGCGACATGTTGTTCTTTGTGACTTTTCTTGCTTCAAAATTTGTGAGCCCGATCAATACTTCACTGTCACCAGCTCGGGCACAGCAAAAGGCTGAAGTGGCGTAGTGAGGACTTTCAAACGGCTTGGTTCCTATCAATGCTGCCAAGGTGTTTTTTTTGCTTTGGGCTGTGACTTAGAATGGAACTGTATCACGATTATTTGCGTACCACGTTCTTGGGGATCAAGATTCAGGACCTACACAAATGTTTGGAAAATCTTCAAGTTTCGTTCAGGGGGGATAATCTTATGGATTGGTTACGCAGTAGGGCTACGGAAGTGGTGAATGGTATGCCAGATGCAATTAAAGTCGAACTAAAGAAGTTGAAGTCGAGGTCTGCCCGATCCAATCGAACATCTAAGGCTTTACATAAAAATATTTGCATGTTATGGAATGGACTGCATGGAAAGAATACAGAAGAAAGAGAGGATGAAGAAAAAGGAGCTGCTGATTTTCAGAAAGCGGCAATGGTTGCTATTTCTTGGATCTCGGAGGTGTGCAAGTACTGCCCTCAATGGGTATGCCGGCTTCCAGTTATGATGCTGTTTCTCTCTGTCGGATTTCAATGGTATGTGTTGGCTACAATGTACCGCGAGACAGCGGCTACCAGATCTGCTGATGATGACAAGCATGTGAAGTGGATAGACAATCTCAAAGTAGGAGGTGGGAAGACGTTTATGAAGATGTTTAAGGATCATGTACTTGATTTTGTTCCTCGAGTGCATCAATCGGGCTTTGATCGGTTGCTTTTCTCGCCCTCGCGCGAGAATGAGACTATTCTGGATGGTTTCTGTGATGAAGGGGTCCAAAATCTGAAACTTTTGTTTGACTTCATTGCAAGACATGTGCGCCTACATCCCTTTGGAATTGGGGCTAATCGACGAAAGGAATCACTACGTCATGAACAAGTAGCTAGAGCTTGAGCACATTGCAGTTTGTAACGGTGGCAGACTCGAACAAATAGGTCCAGAGAGAGGAGGGAAAGAGTGCGATGATAGTGTCGGAAGTTGTTATCCCATCCTGCAGTGCCTGTCGAAGACACAACCGCATACCGCTATGGTGTCCAGTATCCTTACCGCGGGTCTGGAATACGAAACCAAAAATAAGAAAACCGCTCCCGAAGCACGCATGTTCTTCGAGATCCGCCAATACTGACGGATGCTGCGGAAACGCACGGCCAAAGACTTCGATAAGCTGGTAGATACCAAATGCCTTGTCCCGATGGACAGAGGTGGCATTGAACGCCTTATGGAGCGCAGTTCTTTTCCCATAATTCAGAACTACTTGAGACGGATGTACTACGCTCTCGTAGCCCTTGAAAGTGTCCTGCAGGACAATATGAAAGCCTTCGACGACGTGCTAGCCTTGGTATTTCACAAGAAAGTGTAAACCCAATAGTTGATGTAATAATGCGGACTCAGCTCGGCTGCCGGCCCGCGCGTGAACATGCTCGACATGTCGGCGGGCGATTGAAATGTGACAACGGGGTTTCCCAGACAGCTGGGGATAAACGGCGATAAGTTCGATGAAAGCCCTGATGTGAGGCAGCGACAAGTCCGCGCGCAACATTGTTGCGGCGGCTGTCTCAGGCTAGCAGTCCGACAGCCGCACGGCAGACCACAGCGTCGCCGCGCCTCCTTCGAGCATCGTATGCTTTTTTCACTGCCTCTGACGTCGAAAAGGCGCATTGAGTGTGCACACACTCGGCAACGCCGTCTGTACCGACTTTCAGATAGGCGCCATGGCCACCGAACGCCGCGATCCAGCGATTGTTGGGGCGGTGCAACGACTGCGTAGACCAGCGCAGCAGCTGCAACAATGGAGCAATTCAACACACGACCACACCGCAGCGCAGCTGGCGTTGCAGCTGCAGAAAGCAGCGAGGCACGCATCTGCCCTGCGCTCCCAGCGAAAACTCGTGCAATCAAATTCCAATCGGTGTTCGTGAGATTTTCACTGGTTTGTCCTCTTTTGTTCATTGGAACCAGTCCAAAGTCATTAAGTTTTCATTGCATCAAAATCCAATGAAGATATAATGACTTAATTTTTTTTGAAAAAATTGATTTCGTTGAAATTGCCTTGAACATTCAAGAAAATGCCTGACATGCTGAAAATTTATAGAGATGTCAATGACGGAAAGTTCTTCCTGGGGTGCGGTGCTGATGGCCGGCCATTCACTTGAGTCAGTGCGAGGTTAAACAAGCCAAGGCAGGCGGCGAACAGCAGGTCAGCTTTCGGGCTAAAGACGTCGCTCACGGCGACATTGACGTCCAGTGGCGAGCTCAGCGGAAGTGCGACGTCAGGCGCGCCGGCAGCAGAAGGTTTCAGCGGAAGTTTCAGCGGCGGTGGAAAGAGTCCTGACGGCACCAGCGGGAGCAAGCAGTGGAAGCGGCGGTGGGAGCGGGGTGCTAAATCTAGACGGACTGCGGCTGCGAGCAGCCAGTCGGTCGCTCTGAAGGTGAGCCGCGAGCCTCGAGCGAAACAGAGGCACTGGCTGAAGGAGAAAGCGGGAGGCGCGACGGCAGCGGTGGCCCGAGGCGCCACGGCACAGGCGACGGTGGGAAACTGGATGGTAGTTACAACCGTGGCGGGAAGAGTGACGGCAGGTGCAGGGCCGGGAGCCACGATGGCAGTTGAAACGGGGTTAGGCACGATGCCAGCAGTTCCGGTGGTGGCCAAAGGCACAACGTGAGTGACGAGGTTTGGAGGCGCGACGGCAGCAGGGGCGAGCGCGGAGCGGGAAGAGATGCCAGCGATAGGGAGTAGAGAGCGGTTTAACGGCAGCGGTGGAGAGCGGCAGGGATTGGGAAGCGACGCGACGAAAGCGGCGGGGAGCAGAGATTGGGAAACGGGCAACGAAGAAACGGTAGAGGCGGGAAGAGAAGAGCACGGCTTGGCGCAACTGCAGAAGAGAGTGAGAAGCACCAAGGTAGCAACGTCGGTAAGCCGAGAGCAGAGAGAGACGCAAGAGCAACGCCGGGAAGGGAAGAGCGGAAAGCAGCGCGACAGCAGTGGCAAGAAGCGGGGAGGGGGAAGTGGCGTGACGGCAGGTGCGAAAAGGTGCGAAAACCAAAGAGGAGAGTGATGGCGGCAGCGGGGGGCGAAATGGAAGGAGCTTGGCGGCGGTTGCGAGTGGAGAGCGAAGCGGCGGCGGGAAGCCTGGCTGAAGCGCGACAATGAGCGCGCCGACGCTGACAGCAGCGTTAGCGCTAACGTAGCGCCTGGAGACCGGCGCTCAACGACCAGTCTTCGCCTTTTGGCGCTTTTGAAGTCATTTCACGAAAATGAACGTTGACTGTATTGCACAAAAGTGAACATTTATTTTTGAGTACAGCAGTGAACGTTCACTGCACCGCCCAAAAATGGACGGTCACTGCAAAGTAAAGGTTCATTCTTGATTACAGCAGTGAACGTTCACTGCTGTTGCATCGTGTACACGTTCCCAGGTTCCCAGGTTGTACAGGTACAATTTCTTAATGACCTCACCTTACAAGAGATACTCCAAATTGTCAGTCACACCATGTGTGACTGACCTTCATCGTATCACAAGTGAGCACGTTGCTAAGTGTCACCGTAGTAAAAAATTGCTCTCTAAAAGATCATCCCGAGAAGAGTTATGGCGCGAGTAATAGCCCTGTTATAAAAGATGACAATGAATACAAAAAAATATAAGGGCGTGTGCGCCTTCTCTCTCGTGCGCGCCACAAATGCAAGCAACGATTGCCAACGTAGCAAAATTGCTGCTTATACAGCCAGCGCGCCACACCGCGACATGTTCATCAAAGCTCACCGCCTCTGCCCCTTTCCATGCCAACTTCGCAGTGCGCGGCTCTGCATCTACTATTCAAACATGCTGTTTCGCCAGAAGAGCAACACATCTTTCTACCAGAGTCTACCGCTCGGTCGCCGGCTGCACGCCAGGCTGCCGTGATTCTCGCATTCCGCAATCGGCTGCCTAAAAACCACTTTTTGCTTTGCCCGGCGGCCACTGCCAAAGCGAACATGAAAAAGAATTTTCCCGCGCCGTTGCCTACCGTCTTGCGTCTTTTGGCGCCGCCACGCCGCCATGCCGGCAGCGCCCAACGCCGGAGGCTCTCGTTATCGCAACGCTGTGCCGCCGCGCCATCAGCGCGCCACGTCGGACGCGCATTGCCCCAGGCCAGAAGCGCAGCGCGCCACGCTGAAGGCGCTTCTTCTCGCGGCACCGTGCCGCCCCGCCAGAGCATGTCTCCCCGGAGGCACAGCACGCCACCCCGGAGGTGCAGCGCGCCACCGCAGAGTGCAGCTTTCACGCCGCTGGCGGCTCGCAAGCCGCCCCGATCGCCGCAAGGCCTCTGCCTTATGAGTCGCAGCGCACCGTTTCGGAGACGCACCGCGCCACCTTGGCGGCACACCTCTCCACCTCGGAGGCCCACCGCGCCACCCTGCAGTGCAGCTTCCAAGCCACCGGGGGTTCCCGTGCTGCCCTGATTGTCGCTAGGACTCTGGCTTTGGAACCGTTGTTCCGCAACAGGCGCAGCGCGCCATTCTGCGCCACTCCCTACCGTACCGCTTCTTTTTGCGGCACCGGGCCGCCGCGCCTGCAGCGCGCCACGCCGGAAGCGCAGCGCGCCACCCTGCAGTTCGGCTTTAACGCCACCTCCATTGCCGCTACGCCTCTCTGGTTTTGAAGCGCCTGGTCCGCCACAGGCGCAGCGTGCCTTTCTGCGGCGCTGGTTGCCACACTGCTGTCAGTGACGTCGTGGCAGCCCACTGCAGCCCCATGCCACCGTGCTGCCAGCATCCCGCATCCGGCAACATCGCAGCTCTGCCATGTGGCTTGTGCCGTGGCAGAAAACTAGTGGAGTCGTTCCGCCTCGCCGTTTGCCGTGCCGCTGCTTGTCGCGCCGCCCAAACGCCGTTCTTGCAGTACTACACCCTGCGCCGCTGCCACCGACACCTCACTTATGCTGTGCGTACAGCAAAGCGTTATCGCGGTGCTCACTGCGAATTCGAGTCATATGGAGTGTGAAGGAGCTACAACTTAGGGAAAGGAATTATGACTAGTTTGTCAACCCATAGGTCATAGTGGAAGGATCCAAATTGGTATTGATTATAAGTGCTGTAGCAGGGAGTAGGATAATACATGCCTGCGTGTGCAGGCCCCTCTTTTTAGGGATAAATTAGGTTATTTCTATCTGTCTACTTATTCTGTTATTACACTACTGCTCAGAACTGCCGACCACCACTTCTTATGTGTGTGAACCCGGGCAGTCACGGTCAAGTAAACACGAACAATCGAGTGTTTGGCTCTGCCTTACGAACCCCTGGTGTACGATATCCTCCTTGCGGACAGTCGGCCCCTGAGTAGGACAATTCAACCACCTCGTGGAGCCAACAGCACAACTTGACACCCATATTGGGTTTGATTTCACTGTTTCTGTACTGTTTTTGTCGGTTTTTAACAGGAGTCTCTCAACCCGATTACCGATGTTGCTCGTTTGCCCTAGCCCCCTTTTCCCTACCTGGTCTCGCATTCTGCGGTCCAGAGTACTCCTTTTGTGAAAACCATCCTTCTTGGGTGAAATCA
Organism: Gracilaria gracilis; assembly: GCA_030374805.1. NCBI lineage: Eukaryota > Rhodophyta > Florideophyceae > Gracilariales > Gracilariaceae > Gracilaria > Gracilaria gracilis. Next base: position 53,388 of record JARGSG010000236.1, on the reverse strand, counting down.
TCGATCCACCCCACGGTTTACTACACTAATCCCGACTCTTCTGGTTCCTGCCACCCTCCCTTCGCTAGTCGAGACGGTACGTCCTCGTCCTGCGCCCGGTTAACGCACCCATCTCGCGAGGGGCTCTCGTTGCTCAGCTATCTCACCGGGGAGGAAGACACGGAACGCCATTGTGGGGTTTTCACGTCTGGTATTGCACTGAACTGCCCTCCGCTACCGTCTCCAGTTTTTTCCGAAAATTTGAATCATAACCCATCAACACATCCCCTTCCCGTGCATGCATAAAATGGCTCCAAATAGTGCATCGAGGTCTACGTCAACGGCACCCTCAAGCTCCGATATGGAGGTTGGAAACTGTGTGGCGAGCTTTTCACAGTATGACTATACCTCCTAAGCGAGGGGGACGGGTGGTCCCCCCGTTCGCCACAACCGTTGCGACAAATTTTCAAAGAATTTTATTTCTATCGCTCATTCAGAAACTTTACATGGAAAAAAGAGTTGTAGGCTCGAAGATTAAAAGAAGATACACTCGGTATCCCACACCTTAAGTGAATTTCCAAATATCAAACAAACTCCAAGCTCAGCCTGTTGGCTTTGTTGTGCAGCTCAGAACGAAGAAATGAGATTGTTTCTCGAAATTTCTGGCGAGAAACAATCTCATTTCTTCGTTCTGAGCTGCACAACAGCTAGGAGTTTGTTCCATATTTGGAAATTCACTTAAGGTGTGGGATACTTAGTGTCTCTTCTCTTAATCTTCGAGCCTACAACTCTTTTTTCCATGTAAAGTTTCTGAATGAGCGATAGAAATAAAATTCTTTGAAAATTTGTCGCAACGGTTGTGGCGAACGGGGGGGGACCACCGATCCCCCTCGCTTAGGAGGTATAGTCACTATACCGTAGAGTTCATGTTTTTTCCATTCATCCGATTCGTGTACGAAGACATGCAGTTGCAAGCGATTCAGACGCGGGCAGAAGGGTGCTTCCACCGAAATGGCGACCATTGCTTGCTACCGAGCAAAATTTAAACTGTCATTGAAACAGAGGTCATAACATGGGCATTTAATTTACTACAAGACATCGATGTTGCCCTCCGAATGCTTTCGAAGGAGTTAATTTCGGACCTCAACAAGGTTATTGTGAATGACTAGTTCTACCCAATTTCCGAACCGGGACGATGGACAGTTCTGAAAGCGACTATCAGAGATCCATCCCGAGCACTGCTCAGAGATTCGATAGTTTCTCGAACTCGCTTGTGTAATCTGTCATGGAGGCCATAAGCCCGTCGAAACTGAGAGAATCAGTGAACATTCCTGATATGGCGGTAATGCCGATATCCAAACGAGAATCTGCGATACAAATTGAGGATAATGTGGAGGAGGTGCAGGAAATTGGGAAACTAACGGAGACGAAGCAGGGAGAAGGCGAAGAAGAAAATGGTGATACGAACATAGTTGCGGATAGAAGATAAAGGGATGAGTCTAAACCACAGAGAGATGTTGTCCGATGTGGCGTAGATGGAAATGGGAACTGAGAAATTGTAATTTTTACATTAATAAATTTGATCTAATATAACACTAACACCAGCTTTACGTTTCTAAAGAAGCATGGGCGTACGATTGGCGCGATAAAAAGAACTAAATCACGGTGATGTGGCAGCTGTTTTGATCTCTATTAGGTACGTTACTGTAGTTTTTTCCCAAGCCTCTCGTGTTTCTGCTCTTGCCGACAATCTACAGTTCTCTCTTCTCCATTTTTTCAAAAATATTTGGATGCTGGTACTTTTTTTGGTACGTTTATTTTACTTTCTTCCATATGCTCATTTGCGAACCTCCGTACTTGGACATAATTTCATTTGATTCTGACACAAATTAGTTCCTTGCTTTTTACGTGCGTTGCAGATGACTCGAAATGCGTACGTAGAAGGCACGGTATGGGGGAGTGATCGAGACCCTATCCGCTTCAGTCACTACAACACTAGGGAAACGCATCATCCTGGCTTTGGCGATGATCTGTATCCGCATCGTCGAGAGACATTGTGGGTATCGGTAAAGGTCAGTATCCGGATGGCGTGCTTGTCCCAACGCGGTAATATGGGAACCCTTAAGATAGATTAGGTCAATAGGTTAGCAGATAGAAGATTAGAATAGAAATAGAAATAGGACCTTACACACAGGTAGAGAAATTGGAACGGTAACAGCAAGAATAGCAACTAGCGCAATCATTCTGCGATGTGGATGTCAATACTCCGTACTTGGATACGTCTACTATGCACATATATGGAAAACTAAACTGCAGTTGGGGGAAAACTATCCACGCTTCCCTAGCGCGTCAAACTGGAAAGTATGGAATAGTAGCTAGTAGATCTTGCCTACCCAAACTAGGCGAACCAAGCAATTAATGCCAAAATTTGGTATAACAGATCTCATTATATTTCCAAAGAAGTAACGAAGTGAAAACAGCCAAGTCGGGACGAACATAGCCAGAAGCTAGCATTTGCTAGAGATAGGCGGGGGAGAGCCTGCTGGACTTCTACCGGATGAAGTTTAGGGACAGTGAAACGCAGAATCCGAATGCGTGACGGCCAGAGAGGGGGTAAAGGTTGAGTTGAGGTGTTTGATGTTGCTGGAAGCTGGAGAATGGACAATCTCCACCACAAGAAAAAACCGTCGCCGCCAGAAAGTTTAAGCACCACATATGTCGCAAATCTTTGCATTTGTCGAGGCTACGAGCAAACCCTTTTCTTTCACGGGTCTCGTCGACTCGGTACGTGTTCATTATATTTTGCGACTTGTGACGAGCAAATGATAATGACTTCCCTAAATACGAATCAAAAAGAAGATTGTGGTTGTTAGATGATATTTCAATCATGCGTTGGCGACGACGTTTTCGCCAGCCTGCGCGTTTCGAAGCAGCAGCAGCACCACGGAGGTATTCCGCCACAGCTTTCAGTAGGTAATGAATCCCCATTCATATCATCTATACGTATCCTGCCCACATGTAGAATATTATGCAAGTTATTACACTTTCCTGATACCGTATATGGCGATGCAATAAGGGTGAAATGAATAATTAAACATTGTACTTCTTCAAAATTTGAAAATGAGCGGAACAAGACATTTTCTTGATGCCCATCGGTTCGGTTAAGGAGACCAAGAGCTATTATGAAAAGCATGAACTGCCCCGCAATACAACGGAGACCATTGAACCTTAATTTCTTCTTTCCACTGAAGACGACCTCAAAACGAAACCGCATGTCAAAAACGGTCTCGGTATCAGCGCAATTATTAGTGGTCATCTTCAATCCATTTTACACGACACTACCGCGCTGCTTCAAAGACCGATCCTCCATTCTTCCTTCAGGACTGTTGAATAAGCTTCTATCAAGCGCGAAGCAATCGTCGATCATCTGTATCCACGATTTTTCTTTAGACATTGCCGGCCTGGTTGCCTGAACGGGAGAAACTTTCCGTTTCTTGGTGTTTGCCTGAACGGGAGAAACTTTTCCTTTCTAGGTGTATATCAAAACCTTTTCCACCGTCAGCGTTGGACAATTCTTTTTTTGCTTGCCTAAGATTCTTTTAAGTTGCGACTGCACCAGATCATGACCTTGACCATATTCATCGTGAGAACCAGAAGAAGGAGGCAAGCGTTTTCGTGTATCATCTCAATCGCACGCTGTCTGACATTGATTTAAAGGCAAATTTACGTCTTCAAGCCCCTCATCGATGAATACCAATTGCATATCGTCATCTTTGGCATCTGATTCAGAATCAGATTCTGGGATGACCCGTTTAGAATTGATCACTTTTTGACAAAGCTCGTAAACCAGAAAATCATCTTGTGCTCGTTCTAGTTTTATTTTCAGGTTCAATACACATCCAGTTAAGGACCACAGGCTTCTCAAGAGGTGTAAATCTAGTAAAAGACGCCACACTTCTCAAGAGGTTCATTCGCTGGTGTCATCGGAATGCTAGTTTTGGTGCCAAAAAATGACCGAATTAAAATGACCGAAAAACTGATTAATTTATCCAAGTTTGGATGTGGCTAATTTCAACTTGTGCTAGTTTTGGTGGAAAGAATCATTCACGATTATTTTCATAATCCTTAGTTTGTATGGAAGACAAACTGGCATGTGACTTTCGTTTATGCTAGTTTCCGAACCCACTGTAAATGTGTAACTAACACATAACTAGAACTTTACGGTGGCAAATAGGTATATATACATAGGTATCTGCATATAGAATACGTTTAGAAGAATAAAAAAGCATGGAATATGAACCTTCTATATGGATATAGCACATCTATTCAACACCTCTCATATCTGTCTTTCATGACTCTCCCGATCTCCACCGTACTCGTCTAATAGAATTAGACTCCACATAGGTTGTCGGTGGTTACATCCGAATACTCGAGAATTACGTACCCTAACGAAACGAGCTCAACATCCACGATCCGCCCCAGCCCGTAACTCAAAGAATGTTTTCCACCCCCTCATTCGGCCCATCTAAGTCCCCAAAGTTCTTCCACATACTCATAGCCAGCTCCAGCACCTCAAGCTCCAATTCCAGCGCGTGGGCCTGCAAACCTATCTCTCTTATTCTCTTCACTTTTCATGCTTCTTCTTCATCTCTCAAGTAGTATGCCTTTGTGCGGGTCATGAAAGTTGCGCCACCTCGTGATATATTTGATTTCGCCATCATCTACATATGCCTCCGATGGGCAACAGAAAACGATCATAACCACATTGGCCACCCAATTCCTCTCTCCACTCCCTCCATCTCCGATAACTCTTCCGCGTGATCTGGTCTCATATTCTCTTCTTCCATCGTCGGCTTCGTTCATTTGTTCTACCAGACCTATACCGCAACCCCATTACATCCCCGTTTATACTTACGTTTTCTCTGATAGTACCTGAGAAGGTTCTACCGTGACACTGGCGTGAAGCCGTATATCCCCAGTGAAAAGTAGCATAGATCTTCCTCACTAGCGCTACCTTTCACCAATCGTGTCGTTCTTACTTCTCCCTCTGTGTCTCTCTAAGCACCTAAAAATTGACTCCTCTGGGCGACAAGCAGCTATGTAACAATCTAGAATCGCCCGAGTCTTCGCGCTAGATACTCCATAAACTACTCTTCTAGTATCGCTAAGTATATCTTCTCGTCTGAAGGTGTCCAGAGCCCTACCGTCACAAGTACTCAAAATTCTTAGAGACACGTTTCGGATCCCTCTCCCCGAGAACATTGTTAACCAATTTTTCTGCATGCTCGTTCTTCACCAACCCCCATCCCATGCTACACTCAATATCTTTTGAATGTACTTTGGTAGTGCTCTCCATACAATATTTGAAACAATAACTGCTTTTGGCCTCATCTTCTCACTACTTCCTTCATTTTTTTCACAACGCATCCAATCCTGGCATACATTCTCGCGAGGTTCATCACACTGCAGTCTCCATACAGTATTTTAACTTCGCTCTCGATCTCTACAGGGTAGCCTATAAACTCCTCCAACACTGCCACATCCATTCCCTTTTCGATATATGCATATTCTTTCTCAAACATTAGACTATCAAGCGCATTGGATCCAGAGTACGGAAGACCTTTCAACCATGCAATTTTCATGCACCCAACTCACTTATTCTATCTTTCTCCTCCCATCTACGCGAACTGCCTCTCATCTTTCTGGTTCTTCACCATGGCGTCAACCTCTTTCCCCTCAATTTCCTTGGCCCACCTGGCAATTGAATCATAACCGAGCTTCGAAAACAGTCCGTCAGGTGCAACTTGTGTGTGAGCCTCAATAACATCGCTTAGATTCTGCTCCATCCGTTGCCTGAGAGATTTGTCAGCGCTAAAATTCTCGAGAAACACCTCCTTCCTCGCGGCACCTCTTGTTTTCTGCCACTTATTTGATATCATTTCGATCTCCAATACATTCTTCGATAACCTACCACTTCCACTCTCCGTTCGAGGAATATACAGCCTCAACTCATATGATCTGTAAAATGGGCTTCTAGGTGCAGTCTCCTCCTCACCGACTATGAGTAGGCCCCCTCACTGCTTTAAACACTGCCTCATTTGTTCTTGCAGCACGTACCCACGTTCTCTTTGTCGAAGCAAAGTTCCGAGGACTCCGGCTTCGCATTATGAAGAATCCTGTCATACAAGGTCCTCTTGAACCCGGAAAATCATTCGTGCACTCTAATATCATACTTCCGACCCCTCCCTCGACTTACTCTTTGTCCCTGGCGTTCTCTTGCCGTATACCGTCCACGACGGCCCTCAACATCTACATCAGTCGCAGATATCTTCTTCCTCTTCGAAACGCGCAGTGCAACCCCGTTCTCTTCCAGATACATGCGCCCTCTTCGTCTTACGAGATTGAGGTATTCGGAGCTTGACATGACCGAATGTCGCGAACGGCTTTGCAAAACACACTTGCTTCTCATTCGTGATACTCACACTACTCCACCTGTTTTGCATCTGACGGTCTCGAAATATTTTTTATATTCCGAAAATAGCCATAGAATTTGGATATTCTTAGTGCGTTTTTGCCAGTTTCTTAAATATTTGCAAACTTTGACAAACAATATCTTTATTCACTTCTTCGGTGTTCTTTGAATGCTAGTTTAGTATGCTAGATCACTAGTTGTGAAAATAAAAGTCCGAAAAAACTAGAACTTTTGCAGTTTGCGCTAGTTAACAAGGGAGAAAAAAATATCTTGGAAATTACGTTTCCGTTCAGCGCAGTCAAAACTTCACCTATTGCAGTTGAAGGCTAGTTTGCAGTTCTTCTGCCACCGCTCGTAACTTTACATTCCTCACACTCGTCAAAAACACCCTAAAAAACTACGAACCCACCACTAGCGCTCCCTCATTTCAACCCTGCGCCTGAGTCTGCGTCTCAGTTTCCCTAAATCTCAAGTTGAAGAACTCCAAAGGAACACTCTCTCAATTCCCGTACACACTCCTAACCCCAAACCGGCTCCCAACCCCTCCCAGCCTCTTCTCCTCCAGTATGTGCTCCGCCGTTCCCATAGCTGCCGCCCCAATACCAAACCCAAGTAGTGAAGTTCCCTCCGGAAGCTGCCACATCAAACAGACCTCCCCATCCTTGCTAACCAGCAGCCCCCCTCTCTCTTCCGTCTCTTCCTCAGCCGAGGCCCTACAACCACTCTTCCTTTATATTCCCTTCTCCTCCCCCTCACACAGCCACGTCCACCCCAAGAAAATGGTGACACCGGTGACTTTTTATCTCTCCTTTTCTCTCTTGGCTCCTTCTTCTCTCAACAGCTCCTTCCACTCCAACAACAACTCGCACGCATTTTCCATCTGCACCACTTTCTTCTGCAATATCCCCACCCGACCCCTTAGCCCCATATTCTCCGTCCTTGGCTTCGCCATCTCCCTCGCAACGCATACCACTATCCCACTCATATACGTACCAATTCCCACTCAAACCAACATCACCCTTTTCCGAATCTCCGAAATCAAATCCATTTGCACCCAAACCCCCTTCACACTCTGCACCACCCTTCCCATCTCATTCACTATCTCAGAAAGCATTTTGCTTCAATTTTCGTCCAGATTCTCTCCAAAGCTCCTCATCCGCTCCTGCATCTTCTTCGCAAACCTCCTCTCGGGTTCTCCCTCCTCTACGCCCACATCACCATCACCCCCTTCTCCTGCCCAATGTTCTTCCTTTTCTTCGAAAAATACTTGTATTCACACTCTTCTTTCCTCCTCGGCGGCATATCTGGTACCTCCGTCCTATGAAGCAGAGCCACTAGCTTCTCGTCCTAGTGGTAACAATTTGACATCGCAGAGACTGATGGTGTTTAGCAATAGGCGTGATAACAGCAATCGAGATGTACGCAATACCTTCTACGCTTTTCACCACTGTGCAAAGCCGTGAAACTGTCGGTCACACGCCCGCATGCGGCGCACGACCATATATATCTAATTCTTCCCTTCGTCAATTTCCAGCCAAGTAATTGTTTTGAGAGAAATTTCAAAATTCTTCCTGTTTCGTTCAGTACCAATGTCAGGTAGAGCCCGCGTTCCTCTAAAAATACTACAACGTTTTACTCTCCATGCCTTGTCTAACCCCATCTCTCTCATAAACACAATCTTCAAACTTATCTCCTGTGACTTCTTTATGCCCTTGTCTTCAATTATTCATTCATGAAACTCTTCTTTCCCCTTAAAGGTTGAACTGAAATGGTCTACTGTAGGGGGATCCATTCTCTTTGAGACATTCGGAGGGATGCTTCTTATATGTTCACGTGAAGTACTTCGTATATCCGTGAGAATAGTATAGCAGTCAATACAATTGTATCGATTAAGAAAACCCGAATTGCATTGATTAGAGTCGTATTTACAAGTAGCAGGTTCTACTTACAATATACGGAGGTCTACCACTCGTAATGCTTAAGTGATATTAATCAGCTGAGTAATACCATTTAAGCATTCCCAGCAATAGATGATCAGTACTCTTTTCAATCTTAGCACCCGGGTAATAGCTACGTTCTCCCGCATCTTTGTATGAACTATATACAGTTAGATGAGGGGCACACTAAAGATCATCATCGCGCGGGAAACGTGATAGGCAGGGAGTTTAAGGCATCACTGGTGCTTGGTTCACCGCTTTTATTGATACAACTGACGATGCAGCACGAAAAGAGAACCAAAACAACTTTCGATGTGCTCGCGATGTCTGCGGCGTAACCGAACACACCAAATTCGTTGATACAACATTTAGCGCATTTTGCTTTCTGAAACTCGGATGGCGCATAAAGAAAACAGACCTGAATAAGCTACTGAAGCACGTAGTACAGGGGCGTGTGAAACAGACCCGAACGGGAGTTAGTTATACAGGGCCGCGATGTTTCTGCAAACGCGATACGCAGTAGTGGTAGCACGTGTGCCCCGGATGCCGAGGTTCGGGGCCTACCGGGGCGGCAGGTCCAAAAACATTGTTTAATTTCTTGGACAGCGGACCGATGTGCAGTTGCGCCTCATCGGTGCACCCGTGAAGCGCCGCGACACCCGGGTTCGCTGTCCGGCGGGTGGTCTAGGCTGCCGGTCCTCGATGCATTTGGAGGGAATGAAAACCACCATAAAACACTAATTTAGGGTGCTTCAAGAGCATCTGCTGCAAGGCTCACTATGCCAACGTGATTAATATATGCAGCCTCATAATTGTGGTACTACGCCCAAAGTCCCCGTTGAGAAGGATTTAACTTCATATGAACGTATTCTGTAAGAGGATGACTTATATCATGTTTGCGCACGAGCATTCGTGCGTGACAGTAGTCTGTGGAGACGCGCGTGTTTCGTCTACGGCTTCGCAGCGATATATATTGATCGGACGGTATCTGCGCCAGGCAGTCGCCCCTGTGACATTAATGTACAATTGACGCAATTCTATTGCTATATATATTTATAGTATTACTTGGATTTTGGAAAGGCCAATATCTTGGTGGAAGAGTAAAAGTTTCATTTTCTTACGGAGATATTCTTATTACATTCTTCGGAAGACACGACGACTGGGTAATGGCTAGGAGTGCAATGGCGCTTCATCGTTGCATCCATGAACCACAATTCACTCCGGTCTAACGTCCACCGCGTCAATGCACAGTAGTGGGTCGCACGGCGGGTTCTGTGGTCGAAACGCGGAGGAAGTGGACCTACAAGAACTCCGGCTTCATTTTCAATGGCGCGCGGTTAGGAGATTAAGGTGAAGTGGCACTTTATTGGTTACACGTGATGCATTAAAGGGCTGTTATGGAAAGCGTGAAGACGCGAGAGATACGGAACTAAATTAATGTGGAGATGTACGCGGAGTTGTTAGAAAGGACAAGTAAGACAGTAGACTGGGGTGTCGTGGCGCTTCATCGGTGCATCGGGGAAGCGCAACTCCACCCCCCTATAAGAAATTTTTGGAGAAAGGGGAGTGCAATTTGAGGGTGGATGGCATCTGTGGAGGATACATGGATGCCAAACGAACTTCATATTGAGTGCGCGCAATCTGCGTTTGCAGCTTAATTTCGTGATGTCCGATTGGAGAACGCTTGCTAAGCAGATTGAACGCATATGGAGTGCAAACGATACACACTGCACTCCTTCTGTGCCCACATTGTTCGTAGTCTGCCCCCCGCGATGTCCAAATGCACTCCGCGCGCACTCACAATAATGAAATAAACTATTAAAATAATTAATCTGCCCTGACAAGGGTGTCTATTTGAAGCGCGAACGGCGTATACATGGAGTGGAGGTGGATGCTGAACTCTGCAAAAGATGCGCTCCACTTGCACTCACAAAAATGAAAAAAGTTCTAAGCCGGGGCCCCGGTTTGCTGTCCCAAAAAGATTATGTATTTTCAATTAATTAAAACGACAGCCTTGGACAGTGGACGGAGGTGCCGTGGCGCTTCATCGGTGCACCAATGAAGCGCCACGGCACCTTGGTCCGCTATCAAGCGCCGCGACGCCCGGATCCACTGTCCAGCGGGTGGTCTAGACCGCCGGTCTTCGAGGCATTTGGAGGGATTCAAACCACCCTGACAAAATAATTTGGGGTATCTGGAGAGCATCCGCAACATTGCTCATCATACGAACGTGCTTAAAATATGCAGCCCCATAGGTGTGTTACTAGGTTCAAAGCCACCATAAAGAAGAATTTAACTTCATGTGAACCTTTTCTATAAAAGAATGATTTTTATCATGTTTGCGCACGAGCATTCGGGCGTAACAGTAGTCTGTAGAGACTCGCGTGTTTCGCCTACGGCTATGCAGCGATATGTATCGGCCGAACGGTGTCCGCGGCAGATAGTCGCCACTGTGACATTATTGTAGAATTGACTCAACTCCATTGCTATATATATTTATATTATTATTTGGATTTTAGAAAGACCAATATCTTGGTGGAAGTGTAAAAATCTTATTCCCTCAGGGAAAGGTTCGTATTACATTCTTCGGAAAACACGACGACTGGGAAATGGCCAGGAGTGCAATGGCGCTTCATCGTTACGTCTATGAACCACACTTCACCTCGATCTACCGTCTACCCCGTCAATGCACTGTGGCGGGTGCCATAACGGGGTTTGCGGTCCACACGCGGAAAAAGCAGACCTACAGAAACTCCAGCTTTATATTTCATGGCACGCGGACAGGGAATGAAGGCGAAGTGGTACTTCATCGGTGGCACGTGATGCGCCAAAGAGATGTTAAGGAAAGCGTCAAGACGCGAGAGATACGGAACTAAATAAATGTGGAGATATAGGTGGAGTTATTAGTAGGGACAAGTAGGACAGTAAAGTGGGGTCTCGTTGCACTTCATCGCTGCACCAATGGAGCGCCACGCTACCCTGGACCGCTGTCCTAAAAAGATTATGTATTTTCAATTAATTAAAATGAGACCCTGGGACAGTGGACGGAGGTGTCGTGGCGCTTCGTCGGTGCACCAATGAAGCGCCACGGCAACTTTGTTCGCTATCAATGGGACGCTAGAGGTGCCACCTCTCACAGAACTCTAGCTTCATCACTCAACATGCTTGGCAATCGGGCCGGGGGGCACTCCAACTTCATGGCTTATGGCCAGTAGCCGGTGCCACGAATACCAGATTCCGAGCTTCAGCACACACAGCGCGTTTGGGCAGAGGAGTGGGTGTCGTGGCGCTTCATCGGCGCAGCAATGAAGCGCCATGCAACCCTGGTTCGCTGTCCCAACGCCCCGTGTGTGGCAAACCTTTTGGTAGTGGCATACATGGCACCACCAGTGCGCCGACTACAGCGGACCCGGATGTCGTAGCGCTCCATCGGTGCACCGATGAAGCGCCACGCCACCCTGGTCCGCTGTCCCAACGCGCTCTGTGTGGAACACCTGTGTTAGTGGCATACGTGGCACCACCAGCGTGCCGTTGACAGTGGATCCGGGTGTCGTGGCGCTTCATCGAGGCACTGAAGAAGCGCCACCACAAACTGATCCGCTGTCCGAAATTTTTTTTTTTCAACTCATTAAAAAGGTGGGCCCCCTGAACAGCATCGGTGAAGCGCCAAGATACCTCCCGCCGTTGTCTCAGGCTGTCGTTTTAATGAGTTGAAAATAAAATTTTTTTTTGGACAGTGGACTGGGCGGACGTGGCGCTTCATCGAGGCCCCGATGAAGCGCCGCGCTACTTCGGTGCGCTGTTCAGAGGACCCGGCAAACCAGAAATGATGTAATTCTTTCTCTGCATGGATGCCGGCCTTAAGCAGTACTGGGACTATATCGATGTATCAATGCAGTTCTCTCTCGCTCCGGAACACTTTCAGACTTTGCTGGTGTCTCCTTCTGAATATATGCCGCGGGGTGGCCCAGAGTAGGTGCTTATCAATTTTACGGATTAGAATCCATAATACCTAGTTCGCCTGTCCAATTGACCCAGCAAGTTTGGTAGTATGTGATTGTCTCTAGGTTCATGCTAACTATTTTGCAAAACGAATTGAAACCTGTGAATGAAATAGTGGCACCATGGAAGTGTGGTGACATTCCCTTTGAGCGTAGGGTTTTATACATATAAAATAGTTGGATACTTAAACAGGTATTATGGTGATTCGGTTATTCGCTACCTAGCATGACTAAGAGTGGTGATTTGGCAATAAAGTACACTTTTTCTGGCTACATTACAACATATTGTACCTCTCAAAATAATAATGCTCCAGAGCTCACGAGTATCTCAAATGGAGGAGGATCTGTCGACAATAGAAAGAGTGTGTCTGCTGGCAAACGTCGGAAAATGATTGTAAGAGGAGCTGTATGAAAGGTAGTACACGTGGTGAGAGTTTTAGAAAACTTACAGACCATAACAGGAGACATCTTTGCCACGTGGTGCAGTGGCCGTTGCACACTGTGTTACGTACTTACGAGGTAGAAAGGAACCTACTTATGCAACTTTTCTTTTCCGCAATTCACTATGAGTAGCGGGTGAGGGTCCGATCCACGAAATTAATATTCCTCATGCGGATCTGTATTCAACCGGTCGTTCGGTATATCTCTACTATGTGTTCACGGTGTTTGGAACCTTTTTACAAACCTCAATCGCTCCTGACGTTCCGTACCTTCTATTTTTGTCACAACCGCAGGTACGTACGCACACGTAAAAGATTCATTCCTATTCTGACCGTTCCATGCCACTAACGGCACACTCGCCAACTAAACTACCAATCGGGCGTTTTGGAGTTGCGGGGAGGGTGATATATTGTTCGAGGATGGAATAACGGACGAAATGGAAGGATGTTCGAGCTGTAGGTGAACGAAATACTATAGCGAATGCTTCTTCCCTGATTTACTAGATAGAGACCAGCATGATGAGCTTGAAAACGATGAGGTGCAATTTACTGAATGAATCGAAGCGGAAGGTACTGCAGGAAAAAATCTGGAGATGCAGAGGTAGAATTTATGGAGTGATTCGAAGGGGAAGATGTTCCAAGGGGAGAGGAGAGAGGTAATGTTGAGAAGAGGGTAAGACTCTGAGAGAGAGAACTATTTTGCAAGAAAAAGTGAGTGGAATGCTTCAACGGCCTGTTCCTTGATGTTTCGGGCGATTCTAGGGTTTCTGGCGAGGTAAGCCTTCTCAGCCTCTTGGAGGAGGGCTGAGTGTGATTAGGGGGCAGCGAGCGCCTGGGTCTGGGATCGAAGAGGGGGTAATGGAGTTCGTAGATTGAGCTCGGAGCAGCGGACGGTACATCGGTGGCATGGATGCTGGGGGCGGGTGTCGCGGGAGATGCAGACAATTTTCTTTGCTTCTGGGATGCCTGCGCATTAGCTGGCGTTGACTTTGGAACAATGGCAGAGCACGCCATTAGCGTCACAAAAGCTGAAGCCAGTGAGGCTGGAGGAGAGAAAAGAGTTAAGGAGGTTGGAGATGGCACGCTGGATGAGTTACATTTTGGTAGAGCGGAAGAGACTGGAAAAGGTTTGGGGAATGCAATCGAAGCCTGGGGATCCGGTGGCCAGATAGAGAGAGATTAGCTGGTATCCAAGAAGTGTGAGGTTGCCAGTAATACATTTGGGACGGAATGAATCGGAGAATGTGATTAGGGTGATGTGAAGGGGGTGGGTGGTGCTGGAAGAGGATTTGAAAGAGTTGGAGGACTTGTCTGAGTATGCTTGGACGAAGCCGATGAAAGAGTCGATACCGGTGCTTTTGGGGGCTTGCCCGATGTAAGAGTCGTTGGACGACTGCATGATTGCCAGCTTGAGGGCTGGGACATCTTCTTTTCAGAGAGAGGAATCAATGGGGTGGGCGAAAGCGGGCGAGCCAAGGGAGGTTGTATGGAGGAAGTGGTGGAAGAACGTGTTGTCGGAGTGTGCGAGTGGAAGTTGTCGTTAAAGGGTTTGCAAAACATCCTTTCGTAAGTTAGTGGCTGTGAAGAGGTGCTGCGGGTAGTGGAGGGTGGCGGGGGTGAAACCAATGTTGCTGAATTGGTGTTGGAAGAGGTCTGTTTGAAGTTTTGGACACTGAAAGGGGGCGGAGAGGGCATTGTAGAAGACGGAATTTGGAAAGGGCGGGGTCTTAGAGGGGAGAGATGAGCTCGTCTGTTTTGCGGTGGCCGAGGGTGGAAGCAATGGAAGAGATGGAGAGGACCATTCGTTTGAGGTGGGGGTTGTTGAGGAGAGGGAAGGAAGGGGCGGTGGAGGAAATGGGGAGGGGAAAGGTGGCAGACGGAGGTGCCTACGATATGGTAGGTGTTTTGGGTGTGGACGGAGAGGGAGAGATGTTGCTGGTGGTAGGAGTCGTTGTCGGCGATGGAGACGTTATCGGAGGAGTAATTGGAGAGAGGAGGTGGGGGTGGTGGTGGGAGTTGGGGGGTGGACTTGTGACACTTTTTGTTTGAGGAGAAGAGAGGGAAATTGCCGTCGGGGGAGGGGAAATGCTTGTCGGAGGTGAGGCGGCTTGGGCATTTTCTTTGTTGCCTTTGAATGGCGGGGATGGTGCGAGCAAGGAGGGAGCAGCCTTCATAACAGCATTTAAACATGGCGGGGAGCGGTGTGGGGGTGTTGGAAGAGAGGGAAATACGTAGCGAGGAACATAATATGGCGCACAGAGGGTCGGATGGATTGATGGGGGAGGTGGCACGTGATGCGAAGGTGTTTCAATAGTGAGAGAATAAACGGCCGATATTTAATATGAGAATTGTTGAATAGATGCGCTGTATCTATATAGAGATTTCTTATTCGAAGGGTTTGTATTCTTCTACACGGGTTCCGTAAGTAGCTATCTATGTATATATATCCCTACTCGTCACCGTATAGTTCTAAATATATGCCACTTACACACTTACATTGGGTTCAAAAACTAGCATGAACGGAATTAACACGCTAGTTTGTCTTCCATCGAAACTAGCAATGATGGAAATAATCGTGAATTATTCTTTCCACACAAACTAGCACAAGTGGAAATGTGGAAATATATTCGGAAATTAAACACATCCAAATTTAGATACGTTCACCGGTTTTTCGATCATTTTAATTCGGTTATTTTTGACACCAAAACTAGCATTCTGATAACACCGACATGGCAAGACAGTCGCCAAGTACTATTCTGATGGGCAGCGATTCTATATAAAACGAGACTGAAGACGCATTTCAGACGGGTTCATTCTTGTCTTCAAAGATCTGGGCTCACAGATTCGCTGGAAGACTGTTCCCCGTAGAGAATCTTGTTCCCTTGTTTCTCAATCCGTTGCTTTATAGATAGACTTCTCGGATCTATGGTTCTCATTACCCTCCAATTTCGACCGAGACCAGAGATGTACAACCTACTGCTCTGGTTGCGAGGACCTTTTCGTAGGCCAAGAGAGAGTTCGAAACGCGTTTAGTTCACCATTTTTCACATGCTACCACACCACTTCGAAATTCGATCAAGACATGTTCGTACCACTGGGGGTTTGCAGCATACGCTTCATACTTTGTGGACAACCCGCTGTGCACCACGTCATCGATGGGACAAATGGTTGTGGGTACATACATTTTACATTTCATGGAGGTTGGAAACTTCTCTTGTCATTGGACGCTTAGAAGCTTATGTCCGCCTGGAACAAAGATCAGGAAGATTCCTCGTAGGGGTTTGTTGGAATTCGTCTTGTGTCCAAACTATACGTATGTGACCATGTCGCGGTTGTGGTTCAACATTATGACAAAACAAATTCCTGGATATCATTCATGATGGTTGGTGCGTTCGAAAGACTCCTCTGGGCCTAGAGCAAGCATCTTTGGTACAAGAAAGAGTTAGATGGAAAGGAATATCGTCCTTTGTATCCACCGAACCGAACGATTCTTGCTTCGTTCATCTATTGAGGTAGTTTCACCCTTAAAAGCCTCTTGGTTTCCAGGTCCAATCTCATATCTCCGCGATATGCTCTACGTCCATCCCAAGAATTTAAAGAGCAGTTCATTAGGCTCAGTGTACACCTGAATAACTCCAAAAATCATTGCCAATTTGTCTGATGTTTGTCATCTTCTTCAGCAAGCTCAATAAATTTTTACTGAACGGTGGCGTAGAGTGAGTGGGAGTTGCGACTTCGATCAAAACCCATTCCTATCGCTGCCGGCCACGATCCGCCTGGCGTTGTTTTTGAAGATGACACTTTTTTGACAGTCAACAAGCCGCCGATCCCGAAGATGCACCCCAGTCATCGCTTTAAATATTTCATCAACAATATTTACGAGTACGCCTCGCTGTATGCACCGGGAAGATACTCTGGAAACCGACGGAGAATGGAAGAGATCTGAAATATTGCGCTACGTTGACACGCATTTATGGCTGCTGGAAGTAAACTACGTGTCAATTCGTGATAAGCAGGATCTCCTGGCCTTGCGGCGTGTCATGGTCTTCCGCTAAGCAACAACCCGCCATTTGCACGGTGGTCCCTTAATGATGTCCCACGCAGCGCCGCGCTTTACAAATTGAGTTGGAAAGACCTTCGTTTGGGAATAGCCCTTGTGAGAGCTACGCGTAAGAAACACGGCCACAGGTTTAAAAAATGATGACTGTATACTTCGTAGCTCTACATGGCTGGGTGGAACGGCGAGCGTGAAAAACTGACTCTGTACTTTCTCTTCCTCGTTTTCACAACTTTCTCCAACTGCACCTACAAAGATAGTACAATTATGTGAGTACTACGCGCCAGCCACGCCTGCGCGCGAGGAGCGGTCGCCGGTGTGTGGCAACAGGTGGTAACTTTCGAGCGACTAGCAGGGAACAGCCATATTTTCAATGACATGAAGTTTGATCTGTCACCTCTGAATGCTGACAAGCTTCGCGTGTGGGAATTGAAGGCTGTGCCTCTGGTGGATGATGAAGCACATCCGAAGAAACACATTTATCTGGATGAAGATGTTACGTTCAGATTGAAATACTAGCTTGCCGAAGTTTTCGAGCTGAAGAGAGAGCACTATTTCAAATTCATCAGTGGGTTGGCGCGCATTCATATGGGATAATGAGCATCTCTATATCAACGCCGTCACACATGATTCCGTCTTACATGAAGGCGACTCCAACAACATTCTCTGTGTGTTTATTACTGATAATTTCGGCTTCCTTACTTTGCATACGTTACCAGATTTACACTTCTCACCATGAAAAGAAGAATACGATAGAGCTGATCACTAGAATTAATGCAATTTAGAACGCTGCAACGCCTTCGGAATGGTCTCTGTAGCATGCTGATAATATCTGTCACGGCAACTGGCAGTGTTCAGTGCATGCCGCATTGACAAACAAAAGAGACGTGGAAGGTTGATTGAAATAGTGCCGCTGCATTTCTTTTCGCACAAGGTTTCAGAAGAGCCAGTTGAGGTTGGGGGCACTAATTGCAGCATTCAAGGATCTCGGCGTCTGGCCAAGGGGTATCTATCTATATCGAAGTTCGCAATATTAGAATTGCTAGTCGGAAACATGCAAACTACAGTAAAGAGATATGTAATAATCATTCCGTTCTTCACGCCGGATCGGGCGCATTATGAGCTTGTTTCGATGATCGTTGCACTCACTAAGACGTGCCCGCCATCACTTTGAAATTAATTGTGTCTTTGATGGAGAATATCACCCAATAACCGTTTCTCGCCAACGCAAAATATCCCGTGGGAATACCTTGTGTCTTCCTTGCACTTCACAAATGGTTTCGATGGTTTGAACTATAGCTCAAATGGCGCGATGGTGCTTCACGCCCTGGCTCAACAGCAAATCGCTGTATGTGCACGAAATCGTTTTGCGACGATCAAAGATATGGCGATCTGGATAGATTAAGGTCTTATGATGTAAACCGCTGCACCAGCTCATGGTATGTATACTACTGTGAGCTCTCGCATCGCTCGCATCAGCTCCAAACTTCGCCGTTGTGACAGCAATCGCGATGGATGCCGAGAGCTGCACGCCTGCACCTTGCCGTTGGTGGCCTCATACTCACAGACGAAATTTCTGTGCACATGAGTGTATCTTGCAAGGGTACAGTTGGTGGTACGCGTAACTTTCTGTGCTCGGTAAAAAATGTTATGCACATGTATGTGTGATTTCGAGCGCGCGACATGCCCTTACCTTTGCTTGGCAAACTTTCCATACTTCACTCGCGCCTTTCGTGGCCGTCATCCTGCCTGCTTTCTGATGCAGATCCAGACGCGCACACCCATCGCACTTGATCGCGTTGAGTCGCTGCTTTCCACGTCTCCACCACACTCTCTCGCTTCCTCCGACATTGCCGTCCACTGCCCGTCTTTCAGCATTCCGTTGTCCTTGCACACTTCTTTTCATCCGCCTCCGCCATCACTCCCGGAGCCCTTCGCAGCAGATGTGCGCACTGACGGCGCGCCCAACGGCGATCATCACCTCCCACCGTGTGCACTCGACCAGTACTTGCAACTGTCGATATACACCAGCGCAAAGTACAAGCTGCTGGATGACCATTTTTTTTCCAGCGTGAAATAGGTGATACCGGGTCCGTTCATCTTCGTCAAAGCCTAGCCTACCAATTCCACCAGCTTGACACCAAAGGCCATACCGACATCTGTGTGTACGAAAACGGAAGCGTTCACCTTCCTGACACATCTTCTTCGTCACTGTAGTATAGTGGGCCCGAGTTGGTGCATAGTGTATCCGATCAGCCGTTCACGTACAAAGGGGTAGTGCACGATGGGCTGGTGCAGTGGCACCGCCACGTGTATGATTTGGTGATCAAGTGCCGGACGGGTTGGCACAGCGTACAAGTTGGCCACGTGTACGGACTTGGTAGTCACAGTGCAAATTAGACCGATCGTACAGTAGTTAGTGATGGGGCCCAGACCCGATATTTAGTTGTAGCTCGGATCTCCCGAGGCCCCAATCGTGAACGACAAGCATCTTCTGCCGAACGTCTTCTTCGCTAGTTTGCGCTAACGATAGACCGCACGGCTACTCCTTTATTGGGTTTCTCAGACCGTTCGTACCCTTCCGCACGTTCCTATACGTGCCTGGTGATACCAATCGTCCACTCTCCCCTCGACCGCCCGGTGCTTCCGCCCCTTCTCTCCGCTCGGATTCATTACAGTCACAAGACTGTACGCTACCGCCTTTCCCGTCTCAAGACCGCTTCGGACTCTCTCCCTTTTTGTGAATTATACCGCATTGGTCTCCCGACCTACAAGTGGAATTCGAGACCGTACGGAGCAGCAGAACCGATCGTGGAACCGATACGTACAGTATGAGTCATCGTCCGCACGGAGAAATGGGTGAAGGGTCTTTGGGCGAAAAAGACTCCGCAAAGTCCGTACCGGTCGCAATTCGCGCCGCTTCGGATACCGCTTTGGTTGGCCGCCGGAGCACCCGAAGTAACGCGACGGCCTACGTCACGCCTTCAGAGGAGCCCGAACGGATTATCCGAGACGGTTCCGCACGTAATAGGTCTAAGTCCGAACGGAACGAGGACGAGGCAATTGCTCTCGCCCCCTTTCCCGGAATGGAGAAGACGCCGCGAGGCGAAGCTGGTCCCGCGCCGCCACTCCTTACCGAACGGATTACGGCACGGGAACTCTGGGCAGGGATCGCTCCCTATGCCCTGCAGAGTCTCCGAACGGAAATTGAGGTCCACTTCCCGATGGCAGTGGAGACGTACCTCAAGGACCGATTCCCGGCGCTTCTGCAACAGGATATTCCACCGATCGTACACGATATGGTCAGGAATATCCTGAAGACAGACCGTTCGGAACCTGCTACGTCAGCTCTGAACAGTACACTGGCCGCACTGGTAGCTCAGCTACCGACCCATCCACCCAAATCTTTTACTGACCGTACGGACAATGCACCCGCTAGCAGCGAGAGGCAACACCGACCGGAACTGAAGAAGGGCCCAACGAGGGGTCCGCCCGGAGTGTACCTCCCGCCAGTCAGCCCGCAGGATGATCCGAACGGAAGCTCAGGAGATTCCTCCGACGAGAGGAGAAATCGCCGCCGCAGAGGCGGTAGAGCGAGCGGAAGTTCCGATTCGGATGACGCGCCTCGTAAACGGAAGGACCGTCGCCCCCACAGAAGGCGACGATCAGCCAGAACGGACTCGGACTCCTCCGAGTCATCGTCGGATGACGACCGCACGGATTCGGAAGTCGACCGACACTCCCGCAGCCCTCGACGGAGGGGGAATTCCGATCGGTATCGTTTTCGTTCGGAAAGGTTGATGCTGAAACGCATCAGGCCCTTGAACGAGAAGTTCGCCAGAGTGGTGGACTACCGTACGTACAGGTTGCTCAGAGCCAGACGTACAATTCGCGGGTGGCGCGCAAGATTGCGCGCTACCAAAAGAAATTGAATGTCCAGATGAAGGGCCATTCTTTTTCCGGGACGGATCCGATATCGGTGCTCAATTTCTTACAGCGGTTTAAAACCGCTTGCAACCATAACGGACTCACTGAGGGGGCAGCCCTCTGGTGTTTCCAATTCTACCTGACCGGACCGGCGCCCGCTCTGGTTCAGTCTCGGCTCGAAGGTGAGTCTGGCGCTGTCGACCGTACTCGGTATGAGTCTCACCATACGTACGAAGAGGTAGTCAACTTTCTGTTGGCCACGTACGCAATGGATGAGATCATTGCCGATGCAGCCGCAGAGGTCACCCTCTACCGCCAAGCGTCAGGCATGTCCGAAACGGAATTCGCCCGGAAGCTCTGGACGAAAGCCCTCCGTTGCGGGAATGTCTTTACCGATCGGAATTTGAAGGAGATCCGTCGAAGGTCTCCTTGCTGCCATACGGTCAAAGGTGAGGAATCACCTCACCCCGCATCTTAATATCGGATACGATGCACTTGCTCGTTACGCGGAATCGTACGGAGACACCCATCGTGCCTCACGTCCACAGTCCGTTCGGGTCGATACTCAAAAGCCAACCGCTCGGAAAGAGTCCTCTCGTACCGCCCGGAATGTTCATAGTATCGATAACCCGTCGGGATCGATCTATTTCGTATCGGACGAAGACGAGGAACATGTCCTCGCGGTATCCCGCGCGTCTTCCATGCCCACACCTCCCACTACGCCCTCGGCTTCAACGCCGGCTCAGTCCGTTCCGTCTCATCCCGGTCCTGCCAGCTCCAGGGTACAGCAACCCCAGGGGCAGGCACCAGTTAGACCGTATCAGATTTGCCTTTCGCGGGAGCCCAACTGCTGTCAGTTGATTCCCCCAGACCTAAAGGAGAAGCTGCTGGCCATACGGGAGGCTAATTATCAGCAACGCCGCGAGGAAGGCTATTACAGTGCCTACCAGACCGGACGGAAAACTGATACCCCGAAGGACAATGTAGGATATCGCCAGGGCGGACAGCCTCCCCAGACGTACTCACCAAGACCGACACAGGCCGTCATGCTGGTCGAGGAGCCTGCTCCTCACCAGGAAAACGACCAGGAGGAAACGTAGAGGCATCGCCTCCTCCACAGAGGCCTAGCCTCGCCCCGTCAGCGACAGACCGAACGGACTCCATCCGAGGGGAGTCCCCTGTCCTGACATGGGACCTGACCGATACGGATATTGAAACCGAAACGGTCCTCTTTTCTAGCGCGAACTACAAGGTGCACGTGTCGGTTGGCCTCGACACGGCACTGATGTATCCGTTGAAGGGAGTTCTTGATACCGGAGCCGGACCCTGTCTGGTTCACGAACGCCATCTCCCCCCGAATTGGCGCTCGAAATCCGACCGGACGTAAGAACCCGAATTACGGACGCGTCGAAGAACCGAATGGACGTTGTGGGAGTTCTCACCCTTATGGTCCGAATCGGTGACCTCAATGTACGAGTACAGTTCCTGGTGGTTTCTAACCTCTCCACCAGCGTACAACTCAGTACTTCTTTTATAGACAAGTACGTCTTGGCAATACTACCACCGAAACGGACAATACTCCTACGACACTCCAAACCAGTGTCTATACAGTCCTCCGCCTACGGACCAAATGCACCTTCCGCGCCGGAACCAGAACCCGAACGGGAAACCCCATGTAATAAGATATATGTTGCCCGTCCGGTTGTTCTACCCCCAATGTCGGAAACGAACGTCTTGGTAACCACCAAAACGTCCGGCTTGGTCTTTCTACAGTCTCATCACCGAACGGGATCAACGCTTGAACTCACACTCCTTGCGGGTGGAGTTATGGAGCTCCGACCGGACGTACATTTTCTCGTTCGCGTGACGAACTTTTCTGACCGCTCGGTTTGACTACACAAGAACACCGTTATCGGACTTGTTCTTCCATCTCCTGTAGCGCTCATAACTCCGCAACCATCGTCGCGGAGCGACGAGTCTAAGGAGGGGGAACACATTCCGATTTCGGGTTGTAATTCCGAACGGGAATACAAGGATACCGAACAGGAGCAAGAAACCGTACGAAAAGATGACAACGATTGGACCAGCAAAGTACAGATCAGTCCTGAGTATGTTACCGAACGGGACAAAGTCATTGAGCTACTTCGACCGTTTGCGGACATGTGGGACGGCCATCTCGGAACGATTGCGGCAGCGAAGCACCGCATCCATCTGGAACCAGGCTCGAAGCCCATATTCGAGATGCCGTACCGTGCCGGACCCGCCCGGAGAGAACTCGAACGTAAGGAGGTGACAAACCAGCTCGCTGCTGGTGTCATAGAACCGTCATTGGCAGAATGGGCCAGCCCGGTCGTATTCGCGCTCAAGAAAGACGGAAGCCTTCGCTTCTGCGTCGACTACCGCCAGTTGAACGCTACGACCGTACGGGGCATATACCCACTACCCCGAATGGACGAGTGCATCGACTCTCTTGGAGATGCACAAATCTTCTCCACTTTGGACGCCAACAGTGTTTATTGGCAGACCAAAATGTATGAATCCGACCGGGACAAAACGACGTTCACGTCGCATATGGGACTGTACCGTCATCGGAGAATGCCGTTATGACTGAAGAACGCACCGGCTACTTTCCAGCATGCTCTCGATATCATCCTATCAAGGGTGAAGTAGCAGGACGCACTGGCGTATCTTGATGACGTAATCATCTATTCCCGGACGGTTGAAGAGCATTATGACCATGTGCGGACCATACTGCATATGCTCCGTTCGGCTGGTGTCACTCTCCGACTGGACAAGTGCTACTTTTTCTGTAGCACGGTAGACTATCTAGGCCACGTAATCCGACCGGGAAAGCTTAAAGTGTCTCTCAAGACACAGAACGCTATCAAGCAGGCTAAACCGCCTACGACCCAGACGGAGCTCCGATCGTTCTTGGTGCTCTGTAACGTTTTCCGTCGGTTTGTCGCAAACTTCATCCGAATTTCCGCTCCATTGAACCGCAAGTTGGAGAAGGGGCAACCCACGAAGTTTGAGACATTGAACGATACGAAATACGAAGCCTTTGACAAATTACGTCAGAGACTGATACGCCCGCCCATTTTGGCCATTTCCCGTCAAGGGTACCCGTAAGGTCTGGATACAGACGCATGAGACCGACAGGTAGGATGCACCCTGCTACAGAAGCAGCCGGACGGAGGCTTACTACCGATCGGTTACTGGAGCCGCTCTCTATCCAAGACCGAACGGAAATACTCGACTACCGAACGGGAATGCCTTGCGGTCGTCTGGGCCATACTGCACCTCCGTCCGTACCTGGAAGGTCAGAGGTTCACTGTCCGAACGGACCACCACTCCTTGAGGTGGATACTGAACCTTGCGGACGCGTCAGGACGAATGGCCAGGTGGCGGTTGCGTCTAAGGGAGTATGACTTCGATGTCGTCCACCGTCCGGGTATCAAGCACCAAGCGGCTGATGCCCTTTCTCGGATCCGGACGGATGGCGAAGACGATGCCCCATTGGACGAAGAGGTCCCCTGCTTGCTACTGAATGACCGTACGGACGATGGCTACCTCATCACCAACATTGCTGTTTACGGTGATGAGTACAGTGACGTCTGCGTCGACTGGCCGACGCCCGAACGGAAACCTGCTGGTATCCCCGAGGTGCTTGCTGTCACCTCGGAGGAAACCAATATCGTTCCGGTCACGGTCGAAGAGCTGGTACGAGCTCAAGCAGATGACCCTTTCTGTGAGTCCGTACGGAAAGACATCGGCAACGGTGTCACTCTGTTCGACATTGACCGGAACGGACTTATCATGCGCAAAGCCCCACTGGACGGCGCCATCCAGAAGGTCATACCTGCATCACTGCAGGCACGCGTCCTCTACTTGGCACCTTACCCCCGTCTGGTTGGCCATCCGGGCTCCACTCGGATGTATGAAAGTCTCCGTCGAGACTTCTACTGGACACATATGGCCAATGATGTATTCCAGACCGTACAGGACTGTCACACCTGCCCGGCGACGAAGGGAACACACTTCAAGTCGCAGAAGGGTTTTGAAGCTGTTCCCCGCCGCCGGTCCGCTGGAAGTCGTCACCATGGACATCGTCGGTCCATTCACGAAGTCCGTAAACGGTTACCAGTACATACTGGTTATTACCGATCGGTTTAGCAAGATAGCTCGCTCTATACCTATGCGATCAATTACAGCTCCTGTAGTGGCGAGGGCCTTCCTGGAGAACTGCGTCTATCCGTACGGAATACCAAACTACTTGCTAACCGATAACGGAACTCAATTTGTCTCTAAGTTCTTCGAGACTATGTGCACCGCTTTGGGAACCAAACACGTACTGACAACCGCGTACCATCCGCAAACGAATGGTCAGGCCGAACGGTTTAACCAAAACACTCGTGGAGAGGTTACGCCACTACGTAGCGGATCATCAGAACACTTGGCACGCGTATGTGCAACCTCTTACGTACGGTCACAACCTACAGATCCATCGATCTCTTGGTACCGCACCGTTCGACGTTGCGCTAACGCGTAAGCCCCCAAGCGTTCTGCTCGATGAGCCCAGTACGTCCCTGGATACAACGACGCCTACACATCCCACTGCCGCTCGGTTAAAACGTTACACGGTCAAGCTCCTACAGGCCACGCTGCAGACCGCTCGGACAAAGTTGACCCGCGCCCAACAGCGCTATAAGGAAAACTTTGATAAGTCCGTACGGTACACGCCGAGCTTTACACCTGGGGAAGAGGTGTATGTTGACCGATCGGACTATAAAAACGCAGAGGAGGACCTTACGGATCAGGAACGTACGTAGAGGAAGCTCTTACCGAAGACGGTTGGCCCGTTTAAGGTCGTATCCGCAACGGATGCCACTGTCACTCTGAACGAAGACGGTATTCACAACACCTTCAGTATTGACAGAGTGACAAAAGCCCCAACCGCACGGCCAACAACCACACCGGTCACTTCCGAACGGATACGCGGCACAGTAGCTACTGACCCTGAGGACCGTATGAGGACGAACCAGTCGAAGACCAACCCACTCCACCGCCCGGAACCGTTTCGAGCGTGGTGGAACGCGTCGTCGACCATCGCGACACCCCGAACGGACAGGAATACCGCGTACGATGGCACGGGTACCGCACCGATCAGGATACCTTCAAACCGCCGGAACACATCCCCCAGCACTTTATCGCACGCTATTGGCGTCGCCGAAACCTTTCGGTAGCGGCGACACCTTAAGGAGAGGGAAAGCGGCGGATCCGAGATCGTACGTACTGGCTCGCAAGCGGTGAACCGTTACGGGGCACCAAATGGCGCCGCCACTACGTTATCATTGGGCGTCAAACCGTCACCAACGTACGTCTATTGGTCAATTACTTTCCGATTTTTACAAAACGCCGCCTTTTTCGACAACGGCACATGCAGAACGACATGCTATTGGCCTAGAGGTCATCACAAACAATCAGAGGTTTACTTAAGAGAAAAGAAAGCTACGAGTACGCACGGTCAACTAAGTAGTCTTCTTCCAACCGGGTTTCGTAATACCACGCCCACGGGTACCCCACGGAGAGGTACCACGGCCCGCAGCGGAACCACCACGCGAACTCGAACCGGTCTTCGTCGGCTGGAACGCCAAGGCGGCCCCAGGCCACGGCGAAGTGGACACGACCTTCTTCTTGCCAGCCGACTTATTGCCCGATTGGCTTGCGGGTGCAGGCGCCGGCTCTATGAGGTCCTCCTCAACCGTGACGGTCTCCGTTCCCTCCTGATCTCCGCTCGGATACGGCATGGGAACATCCTGGACCGCAGGGGTTACCTCCTCTTGCGGAGTCTCCCCTTCGGGGGCCGCGTTCGTACCGCTCGGCCCTGCATTGTCACCGGACTGGTCTTCACCTTCAGGCTCTTCCCCGGGTGAAATATAGGGCGCAACCAGCTCGACACCCTTGAAGAAAGACTCCGCCGCTTGGCGCATGTTCTTCACGATATGGTCGACGATGCGCTCCGCATCGACCTGTTTTGCAATGCTCTCATAGGATTTGGTCACCAGCTCTTCTAACGGCGGCGCGAACGTCGACATCGGCGTCCCATCCACACCGGGCGCCATACTCAGACCAGCCGTCACGGACTTCTCGTAAGGCGCGAGGACCAACCAGGAGTGGGTCCGGAGGTAACCGAGCTGGTTAAGCTTCGCCTGAGCCTGCTCAGGGAGAGCAGTCTCGGCGTTGACCGCACGGCGCATCCATGCTCGGGCCGCCAACAAGGCGTCGTCAAGCGTCGCAGGTTCCTCTTCGCCGGACGGAATACAAGCCGCACGGAGAGCTACAAAGGCCTTGTGTGTATGACCGTCCGAATGCGGGCTGGCGCTGACCTCAATGGCGAAACCGGATTTGTCCCAAGACTTCCGACCGGATCCTGTCTGTACTCCTGCCTCCACAACGGTCTTCGCCTCAACGGGTGTCACCATCGGAGTCGGCAGTGGCGCCACGTCCTCGAATTCCTGCTCCATGAACCCATGCGGGAAGAAGTACGGAACGGTTTTGAAGGGCCAGGGGGGGAGACTCTCCGGACCCTTCAGGACACGAATGATCGGCGTCGCGACCGATGCGGTCGAGGGCATCGCCGGGAACGTATCGGAGTAGTAGTCGTACCACCGGAACCCCGGAGTGTTGTCCCAATCGGTCTCCAACGAGTACTGTAACAGTTTCTCACCGACCTGCGATGGAAACACGGTGCCGCGGAGAACGTTCGGGAGTCCCATCTCAGCCAGGATACAAACCAGTTTGTACGGCATCGGAAACAACCGCCCGTACTTGGTTTGGCCGTCCTTGTGGTACAGACGCTCGTCTCCCGCACGGGTGAAGACCTCGATACCTTCGTGGGCCGCCTGGAGGAACGCCATAAAGGCAAACACCGCCCACTTCGGCATATACGACCTGACGGGACAACACCCTGAATGGGTGAACCTTTGAGGAGCTCTTCCGAATGGTAAGCCAACACGGACGGAGTCAGTACGGATAGGTTGCGGGACAAATCGAGGCTGGTCCACACTTCGTTTGTGGAGCAATATAAGTCCGATCGGCGATGAACAGGGACTTCAAAGAACTCGACGTTGTGCCAACTGTACAGGAACCCATGGGACGCTCGGATTCTCGCCTTCGTTGCGGTATTACTTCCCTACCGTTGACGGTCCAGCCAGTACAACTTGTCGTGCGGCGGTTCGAACATCACCAACCCAAGCGGATTCATGTCCTTCTCGGGGAAGCCCGAATCGGATGAGCAGCGGTGGAACAAACGCTGCAACGCCTCCTGATAGGTCTTCTCCTTCGGACAGCGCAGGTATAACATGTCACTCCGCCCGTAGGTCTCGTCACTCTTCCGTCCGGTCACACCAGGCAGGTGGTTCCAGCGGGCTTGCCAGGCTTCGATGCTTGTCCGTTTCGGATTGCGAATCGCCATATCCCGCATCGGTAGCGCCGTCGGAATCGACGCGAAGCGCTCGCCGTCGAAGAACCTCTTCTGGACGTATTCCGTGACGGATAGCGGGACCTGCTTCCTCTGGCGAGGAGCGGTAAGACCGCGACGGAAGCGATGGTCATACTTCTGACCAGGTAACGGGAACGAACGGAAAGGTGTCGACGGTGTACCAGGGCCGCTCGGAGTCGGCGCCATTGCGTGCGTAGGGTTGGATACGGAGTGAACCGACTCGGGCATGTCACCCCTTGGCTGGCGCTCTTATAGGGGAAGGTGAACACGACAACGCGGTACTTGAGGTATTACCGACCGTTTGGAATCGCCACGACGACAATGTCATCGTACAGGCACCGCGCGGACGAAATGTCAGTGCTGACCAATTTATTTTTATTGGAGGATCAGGAGCTGACGTTCCGCCACCCACATCACACGAGATACACTATACACTCGCTTCTTCGTTGCGTCGCATCGCGTCCAATTCGTACGGTCGCTCGCCCGTACGGTCACAATGAGCACTGACGGTCCTTCGACCGCCCGTCCATTTACGAAAGAGGACTACCGCTTCGGACACGGCGTACCCGCACGGACACGCGTTCGACAGCTAAGGGATCATCCGCCGTACGCTCTCCGTCGAGACGTGCGGCGCGCGCCAATACGCGTACCCGCCGGACGTTCTCCTTCGAGACGAACCGCGCGGAGAGACACGGATACACGCACGCCTTCGCTGCCGTCAGTACCTGTCTTCATGCCCACTCGTACGTAACACGGCAAGCGTCCCCAACGGTTCCGTCCGTATAGTGTCTCCTCCACTTAGGAAAATCGGGCACGGCTTCGCCCCGCCCTTCCCGGGCAAATTTTCCGAAAGCGGACGCTGTGGCTTCCCGTAACCCGTACGGACTCCATGCACGCGTGCCGCGTGTTACCGAACGGATGACGCCAAGTGCAGACCTCGCGGTGGGCGGGGCTAACGACTTCGAAGCCCCGCCGGGCACGCTCCGTGTGGCGACCGTCGTGGATGCCCTACGGGACGAGATGCACATTTCCGATCGGACTTGGACGTACGCGGGGCCGAGCGCGTTGACGGTACTCGAACGAGTGCCCACGGTCTGCACAGTTATAACGGTTGCACACGCCCCGGACCACGCCTCGAGCGGCTTCGATCCCCCGTTCGTGCACCAGTGCGTTCCGTTCCGCTCGGCTTGGATCTTTACCACACGTACTCAAGGCCCTTTTCGTCGCTCCCGCTCTGGAAATTTTGGCATGGCTTCGCCCCGCCCTTTGCGGGCAAAATTTCCGAACGGACACTATAGCGCCCTCTCAACCATACGAATATAGGCGTAGCGACTTGGTGACGCTACGCGGCACTCTGAGGGCGGAGCGCCAGTGTAGGAGGGGGATCTGTAGTATAGTGGGCCCGAGTTGGTGCATAGTGTATTCGATCGGCCGTTCACGTACAAAGGGGTAGTGCACGATGGGCTGGTGCAGTGGTACCGCCACGTGTACGATTTGGTGATCAAGTGCCGGACGGGTTGGCACAGCGTACAAGTTGGCCACGTGTACGGACTTGGTAGTGACAGTGCAAATTAGACCGATCGTACAGTAGTTAGTGATGGGGCCCAGACCCAATATTTAGTTGTAGCTCGGATCTCCCGAGGACCCAATCGTAAACGACAAGCATCTTCTGCCGAACGTCTCCTTCGTTAGTTTGCACTCACGATAGACCGCACGGCTACTTCTTTATTGGGTTTCTCAGACCGTTCGTACCCTTCCGCACGTTCCTGTACGTGCCTGGTGATACCAATCGTCCACTCTCCCCTCGACCGCCCGGTGCTTCCGCCCCTTCTCTCCGCTCGGATTCATTACAGTCACAAGACTGTACGCTACGGCCACTCCCGTCTCAAGACCGCTTCGGACTCTCTCCCTGTTTGTGCATTATACCACAGTCACCTGCTTCTACCCAACCCTTTCCCAGTCGTTCCTCACCAGTGCTTGTACCGGACATCAGCATCATGCCTTTTCAGTCCTCGCCAGTCCCCACACCGCCATTTTCCGCACTGGGTTGCATTTATCGCCTCCTACACAAATCGGTCTCCGCTCATGATCATTGAGTTCACCAGGAATCAAATCTCGCGCCGGACGGACTTCACTACCAAATGGCTCAAATGCACTGAGGCCAGAGTCCCCGATTATGTTATAATTGACAGGGACAGGCCCCACGCACCCGGTTCTTGCTCACCAGCATCGCCATCTTGGAGGCCTTGCGTTATTGTCGGAAAGTTTCATGGCCCGGGTCCGTTTCCCACCTCTGGTTTTACCACAATATCAGTGGGTGGCGCCCCGAGACGCTCTGCTCTACTCGCACAGCCAACTAACTCACGAAAGCAAGCCGGGTATCAATGGCAGAGATTTGAGGGGGATGAGTTTATTGACTGCCCCTTTTCATGGATCTGCGTCTCACGCCTAATTCTCTGTTTCAGCTTGAGAAAGTAGCTGACCAAGAAAGAAAGCACACCTACGGGTTGGAGAGAGCAGAAGAGCGTGAAAGGCGCAACAGTGAAGAGAAGAGAGCTGCTGAGCAGCGTTCTCGCCTCAACAGTGAAGAAAAAAGAGCGGCTGAGCAGCGTGCACGCCACAACAATGAAGGGAAGGGAGCTGCTTAGCAACAGGCACGCAACATCAGTGAAGAGAAAAGAGATGCCCAGCAGCCTGCAGAACGTATCCGTGACAAGCTAAAACGTATAAAGTACCAGCTTCGCCATTGGGATAAGGACTTTAAAGCGCTGAAGAACGGGAGAGGAATAGCGCATGGTAGTCGTAAGCGATCAAGGCCATCATCCACTTCAAGTCAGCCTCGAAGCAGTTTAAAGGGTAGTCGAAGGGAGAGAAACAAGAATGAAAGTGTGAGGGCCACAAACGCAAGCAAACGGAACCGTGACCGGCACGTTCTTAAGCGTGGTACAAAGCAAAATTAGGGCAAAGAGGCGTCTATGACTTGAGTAGCAGGCCATCAATCGGGATCTCGTGGCCGCTTCCAACGATCAAGGTTGCGCACAGTACGGGCGCAAGAACTAGCATGGTACCGTAGCTTGACCTGGTAAAGATGGTAGGTGGATTTACGAGCCTTCGGCGCTCACCGCCACACGAACTACACAAACTCTCTTCATTTGAAACGGCAGCGCAACGACTTGTGCGCTAATATGAGCCTGACACACACGCACGGTTCCGCCCAAAAAGCCCGAAACGATGGGAGTTCCATCTCAGCTGACTGTGACGCACTCTATCGAACGTGTGTCATCTATGACCGGCTGCTCGATGGCGTTGCTGCTCTCAGCGCCTCACACGCGCATCGGGCTGTCCGAAGGGCTCGAAGCGATACGACCATCCGCGCTCATTCCCACGCATGTTACCGAATCTTTGTCACCTTGGAAGGTGGTGCCCGACGAGAATGCCTCTCTCAGCATCCCACAAAAGCACTGTTATGTGGTCTGAGCCAGACACGATAAGAGTGCCGTTTGCACTCACCGCCACACATCGCACCATATGATTCTTCTAACAGATTTTAATTAAAATTATACATTTTAACCTTCGAACTCTACGTTTTCTTTTTTCATAACATGTTTAACTACTAAACGACTTCTTACCTAGGTAAAACATTTAATTTCAATGAAAAACACACTAGAACTCATAACAAATAACCCGTGAACGCACCATGATAGTCTTAATGAACCTTTGGCACTTATTCAGCTTTTTCTAGTTCTTTCTTTATTTTTGATCAAGGTAACTGCTGAGGCCTAAAATGACTGCATTGAGAGCAAAATGATGGCGAACAAGATATGCTTCCTAATTACTAATTATCTCAAGCAGCATAAAATTTTGTTCACTCTCACGAAAAAAACGATTTAATTTTACATTTCAGATTTTAATTATATTTTACTTTCAGAGTTTATTAAGCGCTTCCAAGGTTGAGAACACAAATTTTCAATGAGTCTCATTTCTTATTTCTAAAGCCAAAGCTTGGTAACATGAATAAGTTAAGAAGCATTTCCATGTTCACTTGTGATGAGTTGGGGAAGGTTTAAAAGCAGCACAAGAATATCAATTTGAGTGAAATCAAACTATTATCATTTTTTCAGCATGTAGATTAGGGCGAGGGACCATTTTATTTCAAGGATGCCCTTCTGTTTCTATTTTGAGGCACGTACTAAGGTTGTATCCCAACGAATCCCTCTCATGGAATTATTGCAAAGCAATAATAAGAGCGATACGCATTTATAAACATTAAAATGTTCTCGAAGATATAGTTTTCCTGTTTCTCTGTTTTATGACTGAGTTCTGAAACCCGTGAAACCCTTTTTGTATGCCTGCTGGAGTCTAGTACTTAAAAAAAAAATTCAGTGCGCGTAACAGTTTAAAATGTTGGGCAAATAAATTATTAGTGTATAAAATTGAGATGGGGAGTTGTCAAATTGCACGGAAATAGTAAATTGGTATGTGTTTTATTTTACCTATTTGTTATTTTTTTCTAGTCTGCGTAGCTTTAACCACTGTCACGCGGAGCAGGAATATTTTTGTAGTTCACCTCCTCCTGTTTAGAACAATTGAGCCACTCCGGCGCTCGTGCTGGTTCTCTTCACAGCGTATATCAAATATTTTATATCCTGCACTTCCTGAGCGAATAAATTTTTACTTTGAGAGCAGCAAGACCTAAACATACGCGCAGTTTAAGGCCAAAATAGAGTGAATCTGGTATACTCTATTCTAGTCCTAAACTGAGCTTACTTTTTGGGAACATTGGGGGGAAAATGTGGACTTTCAGATACAACTGGTGGATAGAATAGCTCCCTTTCTGGTCCTCGACAAGGCGAGCATCTTTGTTTCGTTTTGCCCTGTTCCGTGGTTTGTTTTTACATCAAAACTTGGAAGTCAAGTACAAATGCTTAGAAGATTCAGCTGGGCTTGCGCTGAAGAAGCTTCTAAATAAATCCCTACGAACAGCGAGTCTAGCCGAAATCATGCCGAAACATGGCCGAAATATGGCCATTTAGCTCGAAAAGTTGTGAGAACGTTTAACGCCAAGAGATAAACAATTCTCAATTTTCTGCGTATGGCCGAAAGATGGCCAAAATATGGCCGAGGTCTACACGTGGCAAAGAACAAAAGTACTTAGCTTACCCAATCACACGCTCTCCCGACTTTTTGTCTTAAATGGCCACATTTCGGTCACATTTCGGCCACATTTCGGCCAGATTTGCTGTTCGAAGGGTAAAACTTTCTCTCCTTGAGAACCTTTCGCTGCGCCACCGAGTGCGCGTCTCAACCCACGAGTGGCGCCGCCCACGCGTGGCCACTCACGCTTTGCCGTCGGCGTGTCGCACCCAGCGAGCCTGCTTGCGCGAACCCCATCACAGCCACGCGCCGTGCGAACTTGGGGTGGCTCGAAGCGCAGGAAACGCTGTGCGCGGCGACCCGCACTCGGTGGCACAACGGCTTGGCAAGGCTTCGCACGGCCGTCCGCATCGCACGCGATCGATCACACAACGTTCCAGAGTGCGCGCTGACGAATGGTGTTGACAGACTCGCGCAAGCCGAGGCCGCTGCACGCAGCACGACGCGCGCCCGTTTTTGAACCTGCACCCGAATTCACCAACACGCGGCGTGCCATTCATTGCGAGGCGCTCTGCCACCGCGCGCGGCCATTTCAAGCGTGGCAATCGGCCGTGCGCGAGTGAATGTGGCTGCCAGCGCATGCCGCGCACGCGTCATCAGTGAAGACTCATCACTAACCGCCGCACGCATTCGTGCAGGACACGATGAATGACGTGCATCTTGGGCGCTTGTGCACGGCCCACGCTCCCCATCGTGGCTGCCGGTGACTGCGAGCGCTACCGAGTTGGAAATCGAGAAAATTTAAAAACAAAAAATAAATAGAACAAAATAATTAAACACGCTACTCGTGCGTTTAGTTCGATGCGTGGCACCTGTCGCGACCTTCCGCGCACGCGAACGCACCGCAGTGCCAGCGCTGCGCACCAACACAAGCCGTTGGTTGCAAGCAGCTCGTTGGGTGTGCGCGGTGGCGTGCGTGCGCAACGGCTGCAGTGCGCGGGCAGCAGGCAGTGGACGTCGCCTAGGCACACACACGTGCGGAAACACGATCAGTGATTGTATTATGGTAATTCCGTGCGCCGTTGTGCGGTTGTAATCCATTGTTAACCTTTCCGCAAGCGTATAGTTTTCCGTTCTTGAGACGTTTTCTCTTTGGGAGAGTTGACCAACTACCGCAAAGCAATTGACTTCCATCAAAGCAATTGACTTCCATCCTAATCCTCAATATCATCGGCACTACAAAGTTCATCATTGGACTCATAATCACCGTCATTTTCATATTGAGGCTCACTCTGGTCCAAGTTTTCTTCGGTACCTGCTGGAACACAACTCACATGTTTCAGTTTCCGACAACGCGTGAAGATTTTATTTTGCGGTTTCAAACATTTCGCGATGGACTTTAACCTGATCTGGGTTCTTGGCCTTTCCATCTTGGCGCAATTTTGCTTCCATTTTTGAGCCTATCGTTTTAAGCTTAAGTGGTCGGCGCGCTATCAAAACAAGAAAACAGAGCCATAAATAAAATCCGATAAGAATAGCAGCGACAAACGCACCTTGCATAAATCTCACCACCCACAACGCGACCGGGTGTAGACAGGGCCCCAGTTTCCAGATTTCGGCCCTAGAAGAAATATGGTGGGTTGTTTGTCTCGAGATTTTGGTGGTGGTTTGTCTGGGTTTTGTTTTCAAATGGCGTACTGAACGATTTGATAGGTGTTGATAGTGTATATGTATACGTAACGTGTGTTGAAGAGAGTTTCGAAAGCTAGAGTGCTCGATTTTGGCCCTAGAAGGCAACGGAAGCCGATTGGAAAGTACAGCGATTTTTGTGCTGTTTATGTAGAAGATTTTGTTAGTAGTAATTGACATGGCGTGTCGCGATTTTGGGTGAGATGTTTGAGGAGGGTGTGGGAAGAGTATAGGAGGGATATGAGAGTGAATATTGTGTTTTGTGTAATTGAAAATGGAAAAAAGTAATTGAAAAAAGCGAGAAGTAGGTTGAAGGGGGTATAACGGTAGAAAATGGGAATGGAAGACGGTCGGAGAATAGAGAACAGATGAAAGAGGTGAAGCGGAGACGTTGTTTTCAGTTTTGAGCAGGAAGGAGGTTTTAGGGTTTAAGGGGGTTATTACATAC
Source organism: Gracilaria gracilis (assembly GCA_030374805.1). Classification (NCBI taxonomy): domain Eukaryota; phylum Rhodophyta; class Florideophyceae; order Gracilariales; family Gracilariaceae; genus Gracilaria; species Gracilaria gracilis. The sequence goes on along the minus strand of JARGSG010000236.1, from coordinate 17,843 downwards.
CCTTGGGGGCTTTTGTAGAGTTCGGGGGGTTGTTGCAACTGTATGGTGTGGATTGAAGGCAAATATCAAAGCATTAAAGGACTAATACCATATGATTTTTACTTCTACGGATTCTGGATACACTCAGACCTTTAAGCCTTTAATCCAATTCAGTAAAATCCTCTACATCCCGATTCTTTCATGCAACTATTTTCAAATGCAGTTGCCATAACTAAATTTCGCTTCTCTCTGATCGTTCAAACTGCCTTTCCGACTCCGACTCCTAGATCCCAGCATCCTGTAGGGGGTGGGACTATACCGAACTTTAGCTCACTCTATATCACGCGGATTAAGTAAAATCCACTTAAAATCCTTCTATCATAGTGAATTTTAAGGATTGCGGGTTTTTCGAATATTAACACGAATACCTAAAACCCCGTACACTCCAGTTTTACAACGAGTTCGAAAGTTTCGAAGACTGAGAGATACATGAATGTGTCTAAGGTGCAAACAGCTGTTAACATACTAAGGATTTAGAGCTCTCAAGAACTAAAGCATTGATAGAATTGTTGTAGATTTATGGAATCATAAAGCTTTGAAGATCTACAGGTACATGGATATTTTCAAAATTCAGAACAATAACATTGAGGTCTTTAAAACTAATTGGTTCTTGGATGTTTGCAGGATTCAACTATCCATGGATGTTTAGGCGTTTTAGTTTTCAAAGAATTTCCACCACTTAAATACGTCTGGATCATCTCCCGGATTAAGTAAAATCCACTTAAAATCCTTCCTTCACAGTGCATTTTATGGATTGCGAGATGAGAGGTTTATGAGATTCAAAGATATTATGGTGGTCACAATTTTCAATGATAAAAGTTTCAGAGGTACATGAATGACTCCAAAATTCTTAGGATCGTGAAAAATACATTAACTTTAACACCAAATCAAATCGGCTGGACGCAGAAGCACGTTAATGTTCACGAGACTGGGAGATACGTGGATGATTCAAATTCAAACATACAGGGAGATACATGGATTTTTCTGAGTCATAAAGTCATGGTTCTCCTCAATATTCTTAGGTTCAGTAGAACTTCTATGACTCAAATATATACACGGAAAAAAGTAACACACGAGCAGATACTTCCAAGATCCACAGATACATGAGAGCTTCGGGGATTGAATCATTCTTAGATGCTTGAAAGAATCAAAGAACATGGATGTCTTGAATATTAACACTCTCATGAATGATTCCAGGACTCAAATCATACGTACATGAACGCATTGGATTCTTTCGAGTAGCTCCGTTAGGGACCACACAGTGCGGAACAGTTGGATTTGGCTTAAGTTTCATTCGAACCCATGAACCATTCTTTACCTTCGATTCTAAAAGCGCCGTAGATTTGACAAATGAGGAAAATTAGAACAGTATCTAAACTCATAAAAAAAAGCCTGTCTTAACAGCGTATCAAACTGCGCTTCTTTGATAATTAATCAGAAGAATTTGGTGTTTAGGGGTTTAGGAGCACGGTCTCAAAGTTGTTTCCTCCTCCTTAGAATACATAGTTTTCATATCTCTGCATTTTTGATTTAATATCCTACCATATATGGAGAAGACTTTACCTGTTTTACGAATAGCTTTCTATTAGCCCGAGATAATATTCGATGGCAGAGTGGCATGTCATTTATGTATTCAGAGAAACCATTCTACAACTCACAAATATACTAAGCCTCATAGATACATCGATATTTCCAGAATTCTAATATAGATCGAGGGTTCTGACACCACTAAGTTCTTGTGTGTTTGCAATACCCAACAATGCATAGATTTCTTCGTTGCTCACGGATGCATGGGTACTCCTAGAACTAAAAAATGTGGGATTTTTCTCGAGTCTCCCAGATTAGAATAGCAAGTGCAAAGGCAAATATCCATGACTGAATGGACTTGTTCCTATCCACGACTTTTACGAGGTTTTCGTAACATGTTTTTTGATGACGGTTCATAAGAAGAGCTTCTTGTGATTGAAAGCCAAAAAAGCTTAAAATCGAAAAGAACTTTTTTGTCAAAAGAGGTAAACTAACTATATTGAATTTTTAGAACTAAATTGGAGGGGCCATTAGAGAGGAGATTTTCCCATGACCTGAGAAAGATATGCTAAAACTGCTTTTCGTCAAAAAAAACAGTTACTTACATGAAGAGATGGTTTAACTCTCATCATTGCTGTACATACCCCTTGTCCCAAATCAGCTACCCCCCCATCTCATCCTCCTCTTGCTCAATTCCTTCAGAATGCCTTCTGCAGCCCGCACCGCCTCCCCCGCGCCTCGGTACCCCACCACACATGCTCCTCTTCACATCTGCTGCCTCACATGCCCCTACGCCTTCCCCCTCTTCTTCAAATGGTCCTCCAACTCACGATCCCCAGCCCTCGCCTCAGGTGCCATAGGGGCCTCCTTCTTATCCCTCAGCATCGTAATCATTCCCGACACATTTTCTCCAACCTTCATCACCCCCTCTCTCTCCACTAACATCACCGTGGCCTTCTCCATTCTCCCTATCTGCCTCTCGAACATATTTACCATCTCTTTCCACAGTATTTCATTCTTTCTAAGCTACCACACATCCTTCGCCACGCACTCCACTATCCCATCAATATGCATTATCATCTATCCCCACCACCTCGCCCGTCGTATCCCACACACATTAAATCGCTTACAAAGGTACTCTGCTCTTTGGATCACTCAGCATCACTCCTCCCATCATCTTCACACTCTCCAAAAAGCAATCATTCATTGGCTCCTTCACACTGAACCACATCGACCGCATCCTTTTCCTCAACTCCGCTGCCAACACCTCCTCCATTCTACGACTACCAATATCCTCGCCAATGTCCAGATTGCGAAAGTGTACAGCAACCTTTTATTCACGCCCGATTCTCTTCCTGGTTATGCTTATATATAACCTAACACGTCCTAGCAACCTTCCACACCCCTTCCGGCGGCCTCACAGCCTCCATCCTCGTCTGCAACACTTTCAGCAATCCTGTACCTCCTTCCATTTCTCCTGTGAGAGCCTTTTAGGCATCTTACGCACGTTTAGTGGCGCAGAAGTGCTCTCTTCTCTCACGTACCCGTTAAAAATTGCGCTCACCAACGGACGAAATTTTTAAAACACAGAAAGTAAAGCTTGAGCTTCCCTTACAGTCCTTGAGATAAGCAAGTTTGGTATTCCAATCTCCCTCACTCATGGCGTTTGTTCTTGAACTTCATATTAAGGGAGACTGAGGCTCAAGATCCGAATGCAGGGATGTAATGACGGAGCGCTAGTAGTGGGCTCGTAATTATTTAGAATGCTTTTGACGAGTGTGGGGAATATACACATACGAGCAGTGGCAAAGAAATTGTCGACTAACCTTCAACTCCGACATGTCAAGTTCGAACTGCAGGAAACGGCAGTGCAATTTCCAGAAAACCCTTTGCCTTGCAAACCAGCGTTAATTGCAAGAATGCTAAAATGCTAATATTTTTGACTTTTACTCTCAGAACTAGCAATCTAGCATACTAAAATAGCGTTTCGAGAACACGTCGAAATCGAAGCGAAACGCTCGCTGTCGAGGAGTCGATTCCGAGCGTATTTAGAGACCGAAAACGAGACCTGGGCCCTTCGACGACGAGGGGTGAGACCGCGACGGAAACTGTCATGTTTCTGATCCGCTAGCCGGACTGAATGAAAGGCTTCGATGGCGTGCCAGAGCCGCTCGAGTTCGGCGCCATTGCGTGAGTAGGGCTAGATGCGGAGTGATTCGGGCATGTCGTCGCTCGGCGTATGTTCTTATATGGGAAGGCTAAAAGGACGACGCCGCACTTGCGGTGTTACCTGCCGTCTGGAACGGCCAACGACGTCTTTGACTTCGTACAGGCACTGCGTGGGCGAAATGTCAGTAATGATTTAATTTTAGTTGAACACCAGGTTCCGACGTTCAGCTTCCACACCCATACAACCTGTACTCACTCCGCCACCGCATCGCGCCCAATTCATACGGTCGTAATTTGCCCCCGCGAACACCCATTGTCCTTACGGTCATAATGTGCACTCATGGGCCTTCGACCGTCACTCCATCCACGGACGTGGAATACCGCTGCAGACACCACGTAACTACGCCAACCTAACGGGCACTCGAACGCGAAGGAACTGCGGACTGGACGTTTTCCGTCGAGACAACCCACATGTGCAGATTAGAACGCCTTTCGGACGTTCGCATTCGACACGAACCGTATATGCCAGTTCTGATACACTCGCCAGCATTCGCTGCGATCCGCACCTGCTGCCATCTGTCTACTTGTACGCAACACAGTGAGCGCCATCCGCAAGAACGGTGAACGCTACGGCTATGGAGGACCATTAGCACACTGTCTTCTCCAGTCAGCTGGGAAAATCGGACATGGCTTCGCCCCACTTTTTTGGGCAGCTTTTCCAAAGCGTGCACTGCAGTGTCCTGCGCACTGTACGGACCTGTTACGCACTTTGCGCATATTGCCGAATGGTTAGTGCCACATGGAGCCCTCCTAGTTTGACAAAACTGACGGTGCATAAGCTCCGCACGGTAGTCTGCGTATAATGACGGCCTTCGACGTCCATCAAGGCAAGCGGTATACCTCCGATCTGACTTGTGAGTGTGGAGTGTCTTCGACGTCGACAACGCGCCAAAAGGGCACCTGTGGTCTGTACAGTTATATGCAGTCTCGTACACTCTGGGTAACGCGTAGTGCGTCTTTGATTAGCCTTTTGCCTACCAGCGCGTCTCATTTTGCTCTTTTTGGACTCTAACACCCCTACTCCGGCTTTTTTCGCCTCTTTGGTTCTGGAAACTTTGCCATGGCTTCGCCTTGCCCTTTCCGAGCAAATTTTCCGAACGGATAACATGGCGCCCTCTCACTCTGGTGGACATAGTCGTGCCGACCTCGCAGCGCTACGCGGCGCTCTGAGGCCGGAGCGCAAGTGCCAGGTGGAGGCTTTGTAGTACAGTGGGCCCGAGTCAGTGTGCAGCGTATCCGATTGGCCGTTCACGTACAAAGGGTTAGTGCACGGTGTGCATATCCAGTGGCACCGCCACGCGCACTATTTGGTGATCGAGTGCCAGGCGGACTGGTACATCGTACAAGTTGAACACGAATATGGGTTGGGTAGGGACAAAGATAATTAGACCTATCGTATAGTAGTTAGTAAGGAGGCCCAGACCCTATATTAGTTGTAGCTCGGATCTCCTGCGGCCGCAATCGTAAACGGCAAACATCTACTGCCGAGAGTCTTATTTGTCAAATTGCATTACAATAGGCTGCACGGCTATCACTTTTTTGGAGTTATCAGACCGTTCGTAACTTTTCTTTTCACGTTCCGGTAGGTGCATGGTGATACCAACCGTCCACTTCTCCTTCGACTGGCCGGTTCTTCGGACCCTTCTACGTGTTCGGATTCATTACAGTCACACGATTGTATTAGGGGTTTAGGGGTTTAGGGGTTTAGGGGTTTTAGGGAACTTCGAGAAATTCGGGGTTTAAAGTGGGGTTAGGGAGAGGGTGGGGGGAATGCAGAGGAAGGAATGGGGTTTAAAAAAGGGTTTCAAAGAGGGTTTGAAAAAGGGTTTGAAAAAGGGTTTTGAAAAAGGGTTTTGAAAATGGGTTTTGAAAATGGGTTTTGAAAATGGGTTTTGAAAATGGGTTTTGAAAATGGGTTTTGAAAGCGCAATATTTCTGGCTTGCTAACCATATCCCGCATCCCATCCCGTAGGTATGGTCGAAAGTACGACGCGCGGCGGGAAAGTAAAGCCTGAACCGATCTGGTACCCTCAACGGCCACCTCTGACAAAGAGTGTCCGCTACGGGATCAACTAGTCGCAGTCGTGAACTTTGGTGCTATATTTTCCCGAGCGGGCGTGCTGCACTGCCAGACAATCTTCGACGGAATGCATCGGCTGCCAGGCAGCGGCCCATCCTAGAGCACCATGGTCGTGTGGAGTCCTGGCGAGCCCGTCAGGGACACATGCCTATTAGGACATTCGCACGGCAGACTCGGGGAGCCACCGTCCGGACAAGCCATTCGCCCGTTGTTGGGATGAAGTCGAATACCAGCACCGAATGGCGGACATTATCGGCCGGATTGACGCCGGTGACGCCTAGCTGTGGGAGACAGTGTGAAGATTCTCCCGCCTGGGCATTGTCCTCTCAGCGTTGTGGCCTGCAAGCAGCCATAGGACCAGATGTATTGGCTCGGATGCCAGCAGTGCTGGTGTGAGTTCGTTGCGTACGACGACCGCATCCGGGCGATGCAAAAATTCCTCTTCAGATGGCACAGCCAGGAGTACTTTGACATTCGCTAAAACTACCGAGAAGGGTTTATGTTCTTCGTCGTACGCGCCAGTGAGCGACGACGTTATGCGGGACGTTGGTGGCTGGCTCCCAAGTGTCCTGGGAGGCCGGGAAGCCGTACCATCAGGCTTTGACCAGCGGTGTCCCGTCAGAGGAGACGTTCTCATCCACCACTTTGTCGACAACCCACTCTCCGGGAGGTGTGCCGTGGATGAGTTCAGGTGGGTTTTTTGCGTCGTCGTTGGGGCTGTTTCCCGGCGAGGATAGTGGAGTAGAATCGGCCGCGACCACCTTGGGAGCTGTTGCCGCCGAAGGGGAAGGAGGGGAGGAACGTGATGTCATATCCGGTTCCTTTAAGTCCGTTGGTGTAGGGGCGTATTGCGATCCCGATGGACTTTCGTGACTCTGTCAATCGAGACCGTGTCTTGCAGAGTTGAGTAGGAACTGCGGGGCCTCGTAAGGGAAAATCCAGCTCTCAAATAATGCAAGGGCGATATTCGTTGCCTGTGTGGCCTGCAGGGGAAACAGCATGTGCCAGCTTGGTAAAGCGATCCGTGATGAACAAGATGAAGCTGTTTTCATGTGAGGTTTTAGACAACGGGCCGAGGATTGCCAAGGCGACAAATTCTAGAGGACCCCCGCGGGAAAGAGCTGGGGATCAGTTGTCCTAACGTCTCCCGTTGGCTGCTTTTGAAAGGTGAGGACCTTAATAACATGCTGAGGACGCTGTGGGGTGATCTATGGGGCCAGGAGTGCTCTCCCTTGGAAATTGAGTCGGAGCTGGAACTCCGGATTTCGTGGGGCTGCCCGCTCTGGAACTGACTGGGCTCCCGAACCGGGGTGTTGAGTCCCCCACGTTCTGGGCTTGTAGTATCTTTCAGAGGCGCGCTGATGATAATTCGCTTCGCGAAGTTGCAGCACGGCGTTCCAGTATTCCGATGGGAGCCACTCATAGCACGCCCTAGATGTAGACAGGCAAATGCAACAAGTTGGAAGCCTATCGACCGATGTCGGGGCCGTACGATAAAAAGATCTCGTTTGCGGTACCGTCTGCGAGCCCTTCGGGGGTTGTTGTCGGTAACTGGAGCCCCGGCGGTAAGCCATCGTCGAAGGAGCCATCGTCGAAGGCGTTGACGTGGCGGTGGAGGAAATTGAAGGGGAAGACGGGAGCACCGTTTGAAAGGGAAGTTCCATAGCGCCCTCGTCTTCAAATTCACCGCCCCATCCGCGTTCGTCTGCGTCCGATTAGACGCTGCATGAGGCCGTTGAGAAGACCCGGCAGGGCTTGCTGCTCGTGTCCGATTCCAATGTCTTGTAATACTTCTTACCACCCCGATGGCTGTCGTCAAGTCCCTCAGCATAGCTGACGAGCTGACCTAAGACCACCTTGAGATACGTAGAGGAGTAGTTAGATACACTGGCCCTGATTGCGTGTAACAATTCCATGACAAAGAGAGCCTTGAGATGTCCCTCTGGGAAGATATTTCCACATCGGAGGTTCTCGTTTCACTATTTGTCCGCGAATTCGTGATCTGACACTGCTGCGCTGTGGTGGTGCGTAATAATATCTTCGTAAGCCTCTAAGAAGATATCATCCATCGCATAGACGCATATACCTCACGTAGGTAGTTGACCACCTCCGGAAAGGGGACGCGAGGAAGTCGGAACTCTTCGCGCCTACCGCTCCGTATTCGCGGGTGATATTTGCGGTGATCTTATCCCTTGCGGTTGGGTCCAAGAGAAACTGAAAGAGCCAGAGAGCTGCACCCTCGTGCACACCATTCTAGTTACAGGTGTTATTGAACCCCGCGAGGAAACGTAGAACCAAAATTGGACCTTTGCCGGAGAACTTCAAGGGCATCTGTAGCTGCATGGGTTTAGCATGTTGGGCCACCGATCGCGCCACCATAGGGTTGCAGCGACCACTTCTGGCGTTCAAGCGCTAGTGCCTAAAGCTAAGTATTTTAAAAAATTCTCCGTTATTGGGTTGGATACGGTGTAAATGGGACACATCGACCTCGGGGTCGGAGTCGCCCGAGTCGCTGGAGTCCGGCCTATCGCAGTCAGACTGCGAGTCATCCGAGTCAGAAAATCTACGACCCTTACGGGTTGACTTGCTCCTGTTCCGACGTTGGCTTGAAGACTACCGATTCCTCTACTTGTCACGACTCATATGCGAATCGTGACCGGTACTATTCTGCTTCCCTGAGAGTGGATTACCCAAATTGAGCCTATCATTGTTGGGGTCCCTGCCGGGTCTGGAATCTGCTTCATGTTGGACAGGGATGGTGGGCGTTTGCCATACCGAGATGGCTAGCGGACGGTTGAGATTCTGGTCGTACCCAATAGGGCCGGGCTGCCAAGGGCGCTGTACCTTAGTGAGCACAATGGTGGCATTTGTGGCGTCCATAACTCTGGAACCGATCATGTTGGATGAGTCCCTCTGGACAAAAGTATTCCCCAGGGGCTCCAATTCTGGGTTTACCCTGTGGGTAATACGTCGTTCGACCCCAAGGTTTACTATAGACTCCATGAGCGGCCTCAGGGCAATGAGAAGTTCTCCCGTGAAGGGTTGAACCTCAATTCCCGTGGGTCGTTGTGGAGTTCCATGAGAGTTTCGGGCGCTGCCACTTGTGAAGCGGGAGCCTGCGGAGCTGTCTCAAGTGAGGACTTCTAAAGCACGGCCTCGAGACCGTTCCGAGAGTCGGTCGGAGTGGACTGTTGGAGTATGCGCTCCGGGTCGTTCACTGGTGGTACGATCCCTCGATCGGTACTTAGGGTGCTCAGAGCCCCTGAGCCGGGAGCGGGCGGCACTTCATCAATGCCGTCGTTCTTATGGGGAGGCGCAAAACGGGCCTGTCCATGAGAAGATCCCGGTGTGGTGACCATAACGGTAGGCAGAGAGAGTTTTTTTGTTTGGCTTGCGGCAATATGATCCCAAAGGCGGGCAGGCTTGTGAAAACCCTGAGTGAAAAACGGCCTCGACGAGAGAGCCAAACGATCTGTGGTGCAAAGCCCTCTGGGAGGTGGTTACCAATACTCGGTCATAATCCGACAAGTCGGGATACCACTCGAGTCGAGGTATATGAATAGCAATAGCCACTATTGTGGGAAGGACACGTGGATTACGGATGAGCCAGAGGTTGGCCACGTACAAGTGGAACGGCCGCCACGACGCGTGGGTAATTGCCACTGCGCGTGGGCCTAATTAATTAGTTTATTTATTTATAGTTGGCATAGCTAGACTACTTAGCGCGCCGGCGGCCATCACCGCCGCGCACAGTAAAGCTCCCCAACCAGGGTTGGCTCTTGACTGCTTCGCCTTAGGCGGTACTCCACTCCTCCTTGGAGGGATATCCCGTAGCCCACGGGCCGTCTATCGTCTCTGCGTCCTCCAAAGAACCCAACTATGGCAGGGTTTTACCGCTGTTTGTCGCGTTCGACCCGTGCAGGAATAACACCGGTGTTTGTCGTATCCTTTGCCCATTTTGCCCTTTTTCTTCTCTCTATTCCCCGCTCTTGCAGGTTTCCTTTTCCTTTCCCCACTTACGTGGACTCGTGCCTCTTGCGAGGATAACCCACACACGTGGTGCCCAACTGATTCTCTGTTGAACTCTCTACGATCTGTCGTGACGGCTTGGCTTCGGTTCTTCGCGAGCCTCCGAAGGAGGAGTTACCTGCTGGCCCGAAGCAGTGCAGTATCTGCTACGGTCGTACGCAACTAACGACGCCATTCAGGCGGCAATCTTCGCATTGCGAGACACGCGTCAGTGCTCAGGCGAGAGGGAACCCGATTTCTCGGTGCGCCCGAATAAGGCTTTCCATCGCTGTGGGAATGTCTATCCCGCTACTGAGCGTTGCACAATGTTTATTGACGGATTGGACCCGGCTATCCGGACTTTGGTCGCCCGCTACCGTGGTGATAAGGGGAAGATCACATATTTTGAGCTCATTAAGTATGCAAAAGCTCAAGGTGATGCCATTCGCGCCAGGCCCCCGACTACTCGGTCCAAGTCCGCCAAGGCGTTGTTGATGGACACTCGGTCCCCGTCTCTCTCGCTTTTCGCTGTTCAGGCACCTCCACAGGAGTATGATAACGTCCAGCTCGCCCAGAGCGGCGTTGACTCCGTTCCGACAACGGATCTCCCGTCGACAACGGATGTTTCCTTCGAGACCGCTCGGGAAGGCACCGTACTCTACGCCGATGCACCCCGAGTTCACGGGCTCCGAATCCCGTACTCGAACGGTGGGACCCGTTATCAACGGCCCGGATGGCAGGATACCCGCCCAGCGGTACCCTTCACGGATCACCGGAATGGACCCCCTCGTCAGGGTAGGCAAGCATTGATATGCCATCTCTGCTACACCCATGGTCACACGTTACCGCAGTGCCTTCTCTCTATGCGAGAGAGGGCCTACAATTACGATGATTTCTGTACGTTGCTTTTACTGTTTTTCTTTACATACCTATACCTTTCAGCTGCATTCTGTGGATAGAGCCTTATACATTTTATGCCTTGTACGTAACATTTCGTCCACGTCAATGTGGCAACTCAGGTTCACGTCGCAAGAGAACCCACTAATCGTAAGTTTTTCTGTTCATGTTCATGTCATCCGTTCTTTCTTAAGTAGCCCGAAGCTACCTATCGCATGTGATATTATCTTCACATGTGCATTGAGTACCGTAGCTCCACTGCGTTTCCAACACTTACCTCTTCAAACTTGTACCTACGCACCGCAAAGCACTGCTAGGTTCGGAAGTTTTTCTTTCTAACTTCAATTTCCTATATGTCGATATGGTCACAAAAGCGGTGAAAAGAAGCAGTACGTTAATACGTTCAGAACTGACCATGTAACGCATCAATTTATCACATATCTGACTACCATAATGTTTTGGACTTTTTGTTCGAATCGAGAGCGATGTCCAAACGAGCACCATATCTCAGGATATGAAGACGTCGGAAAAGTCACATACACAGCGGGTGTTATGATGTGCATCCATTATTCAATGTTTGCCTCTAATGTTCTTGGATATCATACCACGGGGACCCTTCGAAGCACCAGTCAAACCCGATCGACGCCGAGCTTGATATGAACCTCTGCCTAGCTGAGTCCTGGTAATTGTACCCTGCCTGTCATTATGCTGTGCATTGCATGAGTTTGTACGTGAAGCTACCTGTACCGTGGATGTCTCGGTACTCGCAGCAAATAAAACACTGCGCGCAATGTCCTCAGGAGCCCTACCAGGCAAAATTTCATCCTTTTCATCATCGTTTCCAATGTACGTCCTTCCAAGAATGTTTTCTTGCTCGGTTATGGCTGGTACCATGCGCTCAGTGCTTACATCGTTTCTTTTTTCTTGTCTCTCTTGAGTTTGGCTGACCCTTTTCTCGGCATCTTGATCGTTAATCTCTGCATTCACTGCATGTTCGGCAGGCCTGGTGCTCAAACAGTCTCGTTCTTGTGATGTACCATGAGACTCCACATCATGAGATGATGGTGCAGAACTAGTACGCGCCGTTTTCGACCTTCGACCATTATATTTTCGATCTCTACGCATTGCTTCTTGAATTAACATGTTCACGGCCCACTGTCCTTCCGCGTACTTGAGAATCCTGTAATGCTTCTCGATTTTAGACCGAAGCTCAACTAAGATCGTAGGATGCTGTGTTGGATGTTTTCGGTACGTAAGATTTCCAGCTCCTTCAATCTGTCATACATTGTACATGTACTCGCCAATGCTTCTAAGAACTGACCTCACAAATTCTTCTGAGACGGGCTTCGTGACGTCATACTCTCTGTCCTCCAGCTGTGGAAACTTTCGGTTGAATATCTTGCGCATATTGCGCTGTAAACCCTTTCCCTCCACCCCGTACTTATTTTTATGGCGTGATTGTTTCCGGCAATCTCTTCTTCTTCTGTCACAACCGAGAGGATCACTTGGTTGTGACAGGAGAAGAAGAGGTCCCCGGAAACCGTAACGGGGAGGTACAGAGCGTTGTGCTTACCGAGGCAGTTGGCAGGAGAGCGAAGGTGCTCAAGTACACGCAGCATCACATTCCAAACAAGCGCCAGTCGCGAGGGGGCCGCTCTCCAGGTGGAAATCAATTTTTTTTACTTTTTCTCCCACGGCGCATGGAAAGTGGACCGAGCTCGAGTATCACTTCATCGGAGCCGTGATGGAGCGCCACTGCACCACGGACCGCTGTCCGGGGACCGGTAAGTTATAACTTCTCCTTTACTTCCTTATCTAGGAATTACCGCACCCCCCTCCCATCCCTGCCTTCTCTTATAACTGTTTATCACCGCATATGCTCCCCTAACATCGTCCAATTCCCTTCTAATCCTCTACTTTAGAGTTCTGGGTACCGTTTTTGGCCTCTAAATGCCTCCTTCACATCGCTAATTCCGCAGCCGTCTGCCGTCCGCTGCCGTCTTCTCGTCAGCGTCCGTCCGTTCGCCCTCGCCGCCCGCTGCCAACGTCAATCATCTCTTTTCTCACGACCGCTCCCGTTCTCCTTCCGTATTCATAATACATCCCCCCTTTATTGTTTAGAATGGCTGCCGCTACCACATCCAGGTCTACGTCACCGTCACCGTCACCTCCGACATCCGACATGAAGGTTGGGGAAAATGTTCGGTTCTGGGGATGAGCTTCTCACACGCGTGTCTCGCCATCCGTGATCACTATGCGGTAACGATGCGTCGAGAACACGGGTGAATAAGCCGCGTGGCGGGGATGGAGTGAGTGAAAGACCGTAGTGGTCAGGGTCCGAGAGAATAGGGAGGTCCGTCGGTTTATCGGAATGCTAGTTTGGCGGTCAAAGATGACCGAAATTAAAACGGACGAAAAAAACCGCTGAATATATATGAAACTTGTTTACCTTCGCTGGATAAACGTTTCTCACAAGTTTTCGAGTTAAACGGCCACATTTCGGCCACATTTCGGCCACATTTCGGCCATATTCGGTGTTCATAGGGTCATCTCCGTCCTCCACGACCGCGCCTTTTCCAAATCCGCCTTCCACAACGCCGTCTCCTCCGCTACCCAGTGCCTCGAACTCCAGACAAACCTCTTACAGCACGGTGTCAGCAAGATTTGCTTCGCCCCCACCCCCCCTCTCCGACCCACATCAGCTCTTCTTCACCACAATCTTGGGATCGGAAAAATCATCTGGTATTCCAAGTCCTCGTACCATATAGAACGTTTTCCAGATTTAATTGGCGCAAAGTAGAGGCTTGGGAATAGAAAAATGTACAGCGGTACAGTAAAGCCTTACCTCCATTGGTAACGAAGGAACACCGCACAGCTTCATATGTCCACTTTGTCGATTGATACCCTGAAGCATATATTGATCACCTGTGAACCTAATTCTTTTTCTCTGGAAACCGATGGGAATACCTTACATGTTGCGACAGAAGCCCAAGAACGTCGTAGAAACGGAAGTGATGGGTGGATCTAAACTTAGAATGACACTATGTCCATTTTGCACGCAATCCGTGGCGTCCCGCGAGACTAGCTGGACCAATATAGAAAAACTGGACGGTTCCTAGTGCCAACCATGTTGGAAAGAACTGCTGTTTTTATTGTATTCAATGAACGAAGAGATTGCAAGCCCATGATGCGCAGAGAGAATCAAAAGTTGAGGAAGAAGGTGCAAAGAGAAGCCACGCAAATAGCTGCCTATGGTTAGCGAGTGATAATAGGTCGACTGAGAATACTGTAGCGGCTTTATGCCCTTCAACGTTATGTTACACGTGGTACGATGCGTCCACATGTAAGGAAGTGCACGGTGCAGCATTTTGCTACATGTAGTCCGATGCGTCCACGTGTGGAGAAAGCTGCACCGTACGGTGTGCCAACAAAACCATGGTTGCTGTAATCAATGCCTATCCCCATGCTTATAAGGTGAAGAAAAATCATCACCTTGTTTGTCGGGGGGAGTTTGGGTGAGTTTGATCCCACATCACCCTGGCTGGTACCACCTCACCCTGGTTGGTCCGAAATCATCCTGCCCAAGGAGGTGGGACCAACTAATCGCGCTCACCAACGAGTTTGCTGGCATCGCAGGGCCTTGGAAGACGCTTGCAATCTGCTTCACTAACGCGTCAGGAAATCAATTCGTACCGGTGCGTATCGGAATTTCAGTCCTGCATCGTCTCCGTAGCGCTTGGGTCGCTGCAAAACCATTTTATTGCTTGAAAGAAAATACTCTCCGTTCCCAGATCTCTCTGCAAATTTAGGAACATGTATGTGATCATTGCAAAGATCAATATAAGCACCGTGCTTTTGTGATATGTTGTAAAACCAGTACATCTCTGACAAGCGCTGCAATTTCGCAGCTTCTGGTTCTCTCTTTCGACATAGGGCTTTTGAAGAAAACCTTGGATTTTTCATTACACCTGACAATTTATGTGTAACACAAACATAGAGCTACAAGCCAATATCACGCTTGATCACTTTGATCGGCTTGTAGCTCACGCTGTAGGAGACGGTAGGTCACTCCTGTTCAGACACGTGAACTACCTTGTAGCTTAGTCGTGCGTATAGCTAGACCGCTACAAGACTATAAAAAGAGCGTCCGCCGGCCTTCCCCTCCGTCGGAGAAGGCCAAACTTCATTCACCAGCATTGTATTACAGTGAGCGTCCAGATTCTAAAAAAATTCGTTATCTTAGTATACTGCTGTCGCGAGTTGCGTTGCGTACACCTCTGGCCGTAATCACTACTTCTCTTCGTGATATAAGAGTTTTGTTCGGCAATCTGTCAGTTCACGTCTTCCTCTGTTCAGGAACGTGACTTAGAAGTACATCTGTGATAATCCCCATTCCTTCTCAATTGAGTTCGAGCGCAGCGCCGCACGGTTGTGGCAAAACTTGAATCTAGCCATTCATCTGAATTCTATGTGTATCCCATAATGTCATTTCTTTGAGTACTGTTAAATACGGTGAAGCTACCATCAGAAGTCGTTCGATATCAGGAGCTTGGCGGAACTGTCTTCACATAAATAGCGTGTGTGTCTGCTTCCATTCAAGGATCTGATACAGGATATGTCTGGGCCGCCGGTAGCAAATTAAAAGTTTCATTGAATGCAAAACATATTGCCGTTAGGAAGTACATAGCTGTTTACAATACGATACAGCTGTTGTTTTCTATCCATCATCTCATCGCACGTGCACCTGCCAAATCTGTCGTATGTACTGTATCTAGAGTCATCCATTCCGGGGTATCAGTTCCTTACTTCATTCGCATATTTGGTCCCGTCTCCTTGGGCAGGCTGATATGGGACCATCCAGACTGATCTGGGACCAGCCAGGGTGATTTCATACCGGCCAGGGTGATATGGTACCACCCAGGGTGATGTCGTACCAGCGAGGGTGAGGTGGGACCAACTCATCCAAACTCACCCGACAAAAAACGTGATGATCTTTCTTCAACTTACAAGCATGGGGCTAGGTGGGTGATGATCATAAGCGTACGCTACGTGTACGCCTGCACACCATGCACCGGCAAGCAGTACTCCTTGATGAATCATACGGACAAGCCGCTCTCTGGCACTACACGGCGAACCGAGACACCAGTCTCGATAACCTCTGCCGGATCATCTTAAGTAGTCTAGAAGGGAGCCGCCTCCTAGCAAGAAACGTGACTAAGCATGCGTTGAATTTTTCAACACCTTCCTTCTCAACCGCATCCCATCCTTCGCTACGCAAATAGTTTGACCAAAAGGTAGATCATCCCACCGTACGGTGCAACCTTTTGCTACAGGTGGTCAGATGCGTCCACCTGTGGAGAAAGGTGCACCGTACGGTGCACCTTTCCCGACACGATGGTTGCTGTAATTAATGGCTAGGTGGAACCGCTGTCCCACCACACCATCGAAATTTTAGGTGATATGTGGATGTCTAGGTTTTCAACAATCCAAATGGCTCCGCTCTCCCATGCCATGGTTGCTGTAATTCATGGCTAGAGGGGACCACTGTCCCACCTGGCCACCGAAATTATAAATCGAAAACTAAATTTGAGCATGAGTACAAACTAGAAATGGCAAGGTCTGTAAGTTTAGGTCGATAAGGAAATAGGGTAAGTAAGTAGTTAACGTCATTGTTATCGGAATGCTAGTTTGGGCGTCCAAAATTATCGAAATAAAATGATCGAAAAACCTGTGAGTTTATCCAAAATTAGATGTGCTTAATTTCCGAAAATATTTCCACATTTCCACTTGTGCTAGTTTGTGTGGAAAGAATCATTGACGATTATTTCCATCATTGCTAGTTTGAATGTAAGACAACTAGCATGTTACTTCCGTTCATGCTATTTTCCGATCCCAATACAAGTGTGTAAGTGGCACATACGTAGAAATTTACGGCGGCAAATAGAGAGATATATATCTAAATACGGATATATATACATAGATAGCTGCTTATGAAATACGATTAGAGGAATACAAACCTTTCGAATAGAAACTCTCTATAGAGATACAGCACATCTATTCAACAACTCTCATATCAGATATCGGCCGTTTATTCTCTCACTTTTGACACGCCTTCGCATCACGTGCCACCTCTTCCATCACTCCGTCCCACCCTCCGTGCGCCATATTACGCTCCTTACTACGTACCCCGCCTCTCCCCAAACACCCCCACACCGCTCCCCGCCATGCCTAATTGCTGCTTTGAAGGCTCTTCCTTCGCTCGCACCATCCCCGCCATTCAGAGGCACCAAAGGAGATGCCCCAACCGTCTCACAGCCAACAAGCGTTTCCTCTCCCCCGGCAGCAACGTCCCTCACTTCCCCCCGCGTACAAAGCGTCACAAATCTAAGCCCCAACTCCCACCACCACCCTCCTCCTCCCTCCAATTGCCCATCCGATAACGTCCCCCTCGCTGAAAACGACTCCTACCACCAGCAACATCTCCCCTTTCCGTCCACACACAAGACGCCTACCATATCGTAGGCACCCTCGTCTGCTTCCTCTCCCACTCTCCACCTCCTCCACCGCCCCCCTTGGTCCTCTACATCCCTTCATCGCTTCCACCCTGCCACCGCAAGGCAGACGAACTCATCTCTCTCCTTCACGACCTTGCCTTCTCCAAGTCAGCCTTCCACAACACCGTCTGCTCCTCCCAGTGTCTCAAACTTGAGAAAGACCTCTTCCAACACCGAGTCAGCAACATCGGTTTCACCCCCACCACCCTCCACGACCCACAGCACCTTTTCACAGCCACCCCCTTCCGAAAGGATGCTATCCAAGTCCTTAAACGACAACTCGCACTCGCACACTCCGACAACACCTTCTTCCACCACGTCCCCCACACAACCTCCTCCGGCGCTCCCGCTTTCGCTCACCCCATGGCTTCCTCCCTTGGAAAAGAAGCTGTCCCAGCCCTCAAGCACGCAATCATGCAGATAAGTTCTGTATCTGGCACACCCCTGAGAACACCGGTAACGACATCTTCATCGGTTTCGTCCAAGTATACTCCGACAAGTCCTCCACC